>SNQJ01S0076955.1:88816-100144 GCA_010110895.2 Picea sitchensis | reverse complement strand
AAATAGCTAAATACATCGCCATATGTATGGAGTGCCATAAAGTTAAGGCTGATCATAGGCACCCAGCAGGGTTGTTGCAGCCTTTACCCATTCCTGAGTGGAAGTGGGAAGTGGTGACCATGGATTTTATTATAGGATTGCTTACAAAAGATGCCCATTTTATTCCACTGAAAACCACCCACAAGGCAACAGATGTTGTTGATATCTTCTTAACGAAAGTGGCATGATTGCACAGAATTCCTAAAACGATTGTGTCCGACAAAGACCTGAAATTCACCTTGAATTTCTTGAGAGGAATGTTCAAAGGATTCAGAACGAATATGAACTTTAGTACAGCTTATCATCCTAATTCTGATGGACAGATAGAGAGGGTGAACCGAGTAATAGAGGACATGCTAAGAATGTACGTGATGGACAAACCATCAAGATGGGAAGACTACCTGCATTTGGTAGAATTCGCCCACAATAATTGGGTATCATGAATCATTGAAGATGAGCCCATTTGAAGCACTTTATGGAAGAAAGTGCAACACTCCAGTGAGCTGGGATAATCCAGCTGACAGAGCAGTAGTTGGGCCAGAGTTGCTCAAGGAGATGGAGGACCAAATGATAAAAATTAAACAGAATTTGAAAGCTTCCCAGGACAGGAAGAAAAGTTATGCTGATAAGAACAGAAACCACTGAGAATTCAAAGTGGGTGATCATGTTTTCCTGAAAGTGAAAACTAACAGGAGTTCCCTGAAGCTGGGAAGTTGCGCCAAGATGGCAGCAAGATTTTGTGGGCCATTTGAAATCCTAGAAAGGATTGGGCCAGTTGCATACATGCTTGCAGTACCTACATCTATGACTGTACATAATGTGTTTCATGTTTCACTACTTAAGAAATATATACCTGATGCTAATCATGTTATCAATTGGAATATAATTCAGGTGCAACCAGAAGGTGTCCTGCAAGTGCACCCTGTGTGCATATTGGAAAAGAAAAGAAAACAGCTATGGAATCGAGCCATAGAGATTGTAAAGGTCCAGTGGACCTGGTACGGTCCTGAGGATGTGACATGGGAGCATGAATATGTTATGCGGGCAGAGTACCCACATCTTTTTGAAAAATTTGAAAAGCTTGCAGAGACAGTGTAAAGTTGCACTGAGGACAGTGCAAAAATAAGGGGAGGGGGATTGTAATGTCCCCAAGGTCGACCCCCATTGTAAATCTTGGTTATGAAATGGATTGTAAATGTGTTTTATAGGCTGGTGAGCCAAGTTTATATAAGTTGGTGGGCTTATTTGATTGTTAGGCCAGAGAGCCTAAGGGTTGAATGCCAAGAGCCTGATTTTGTACATGTATCAATGCAGAATATTAATAAAATATAAACATCATCGCATGTAGACCGACCACGATGAATGAGTGATGGGGGACTAAGCTTCCACAGAGTGGGAAAGGTATCAGGGGCTGGAAGGTGGGAAAAGGGGGCTAAGTATGGAGCCTAAGGGCTAAACCTAGGGGCTTAAGTCCTTGGGGAATAATATTTTAATATTATTTCAAAAGACATGTGAATAGTATGTTTTATCCTAAGTTCTTTTTGGAAAGACAAGAAACTTCCAAATGGAAGGAACACGTGCTGAAGGAATGCATGCAGTTGCATGGGTGACAAGTTTCAACCCAGACGCATGAAAATAAAATGGTTAAGATGAGTCGTGATGGGGTTCCTCCTCCATTCGACCCTCGACTGCCTGAGGGTGAATGATCTGACCTCTGTAGAGATAGTTGGTACATCCTGTTGTGAACCATGGAGTTTGAATCGACCCCTACGTGGACAACTCGTCACGCATCCCTGATAATTCCTTTGTGTGGAGTCTCTATCCAAAATCCATAACCGTGAGACCATCTTGTCATTGTTGAGCCTGTTTGGAAATCCCGTGTCTGTTTTCCCCGTTGGTTGTTGTGTCCACGCAGTGCTAGACTGCATGTGGCTTGTGGGTCAGTTAGTACAACACTCTCTCCAGGTGAGAGAGGTGGTGAAGTTGGAAGAACAGGTTGCTTGGCCTATGAGCGACTCTCTCCAGGTGAGGGAGTGTGTAGAGGAAGGAGAGAACTCCTGGAAGGAACCCTGTAGCTGCCACAGAGATCAGAGACCTTTGGTCTGGTCTGTTGATGTAACCCAAGGCAAGGGAGGTTAGCAGTCGAAGGACTGTCTAGGTGACAGAGAAGGTGTATACTCCTGGGGTGGAACAGGCATGTGGGGGAGGAGAGTTTGTGGGCAGTGAGTATGAGTGGTTCCTGGGAGAGAATTACTTCCTTGTGACTGTGTTGTTTTCCCTATAACCTCAGCCTAGCCTAGGATTCCTTGCCTTGGGGGGGGATCTTATTCCTAGCTCGGGGGTGACCCACTGCTGAGCTTGATAAGCAGTGTGGTCTAAGGCTGGGAGGTTCATGGAAGGCCTGCACCTGGTTGGTGGAATTACCACCGTTTCAAAGATAAGTACCAGATGATGTTTTAATTACTTTTCCGCATGTCTGTGTATTTATATTTATCATGAATTCTGTTGTGCATATGAATTAATGTTAAATCCATTGATTATTTATAATAGCAGTAATTATTATGGTTACTCTGAGTTTAAATGTGTTTCATTGCTTAAATGCATGTCTTATATATATAATTAAGTATGATATTGTTATTCCACGAAGTAGCACCTGCCCAGCCTTGAATGGGGGTGTTACAGTTTGGTATCAGAGCATTACAGTACGAAAGGGTTTTACAAGTTATGTACATGCCAATGGATGCAATATGCATCTCATGCGCTCTCATGTTGAGTGCATTAGCCACTTGATTTTCTTTTCCTTTGGTGTGTTTAATTTCGAAGTCATACTCACTAAGAAATTTGAGCCATTTAGTTTGTATGGAATTTAATGTTGGTTGTCCAAACAAATGTTTCAAACCATAGTAGTYTGCTCTTAGCTCAAATCTTTGATCCATGAGATAATATCTCCACATATTTAGTGCATGAATAATGGTTGTTAATTATATATCATGGATAGTGTAATTCCTCGCATGCTCTTTTAATTTCTTGGAATCATAGCATACCACACGATCTTTTTGAGTGAGGACCCCACTAAAATATTCCTTGCATGTACTCTTTTTCAGTTGCATGGCTGAAATTTCTCTAACAACTACAACTTTTGGAATTCCTTGAACCTTTTCTTTCTACCCCTCTTCATCAAGACAAGTGGTTGTCTTATTGTAACAATATCGGACAACATGGTGCTTTTCCAACCAATACATGCCAATTAGACAATAATAAGATCCCAAAAGTATGATGTTCACATCTACCTTTGTGCTAAGTCCATTCATGTCTATTGGACAATCTTTAACCAACTCATTGATTTTCCTTGTAGCTCATGTGGCTAACTGAACTAACCAATATTTTTTGTGCTTACTCCTTTGTAAATGAAATCTTTCAACAATGTTAGTGGTTATGTAACTATGGCTAGATCCATCATCAATTAAAATTGTTATGGAATGGTTGTCAATCATATCTTCCACTTCAATCATGGGGCACTGATATTTTGTTTGTTTGTTTTCCAACGCTACATAAATCCTTGGCATGTTTCCTCCCATGTCTTCCACTATTTCATCCTCTTGAATATTGTGAACAATCCTAATTCTTTCACCTTTGTGAAGGAAATCCATATACAAGTGATCTCCCTCACATCCCCAACACTTTGTGGGTTATTTCCTTGGCCTTTTCCCAAAATAATATGCCATCATGTGATCATTTTGGGATGATTGACCTTGTTGATTTACTTGAGAGCTATTCCTAAAAAAGGGTGACTTAAAACCTTTATTCCTTTGCTCCATATTACCATTCATATTATCATTCCATGCATTTTGGAATACTAGCCTTCCTATGCTCTTCTCATAAATATTCTTTGCTCTCCTCATGCCCTCCTCCAAAGTCTTGGGGTTATCAAAGTGTATCTTTTCACTGTAGAAGGAAAGTAACCTGCTTAGAAACCTTTGGATTTTGATTTTCTCATCCTTTATGAAGAAAACATACTTCAACAACTCAAAGAACCTCTTCTCATATTCATTCATTGTCATTCTTCCCAACTTGAGTTCAAAGAACTCTTTCAGCTTCCTTTCACGGTAATGCTCTAAAAACTATTTCTCTTTGAAATATCCTTTGAATTGCCTCCATGAGACATTCTTCTCATCAAGATGTTTGGCCTACTTAATTTGATTCCACCACATGACTAATTTTCCTTCCATATGTTAGGTTTCAATTCTTGTTTATAACCTTAAGGGGTAATCATCCAGCTAGAAATACTTCTTTCATTTCCCAAAACCATGCTTCAATATCTTCCTTTCTATGAACACCATTGAAATTTGGTGGCTTGATTTTCCTGAGTACACCCTACAAGATGTCTGACTCAAACCTTCTTCTATGCTTCCTGACATGAGACACACTTGGGATTCTCCCTATCCCTGAGCTTGCACAATCTCTCCTAGTATATTTCTCTGGAGAATGATGGAACCTGCTCAAACTCCTTGACTTCCTTTCATTCCCATAATCATCCCTTATGTTGTGGGAACTTGATGTTTCCACTTGTATGACACTAGTTTTTTTCTTTGAACTAGAGTCTTTGTTGACTTGTTTGTGCAACATATTCTGAATTTGTAGCAGCTCCTCTTGAGCTTTCATAATCTTTTCATTATCTTCCCTACAACTTTGCACTTCTCTCTACAATCTTCTCATAGTTACGACTAGCTCCTCCTTTCTTCTTCTTCCATTGGACCCAGTCTCAACATTTCCCATGCTAACATGTAGCCCTCCGATCTCCTCCTCATGGTTGAAAAACTCTTGGGAATAATCCATATCTATAATTATCATATAGGAACTAAATCTTCCCTCATGTACCCCTAACTCTGCAAGAAAATGTGCATACAACAATTGTTGTTAGAATAGACACATTATGATCAATATATTAATTAGATTACAAACCATTCTTCATTTCAATTTATGAGGAACACAAATGCAATAATCCAAAAAAATGATTATTTAGACACATTCCTCTCTGAAACATCTCTCCAAAAGCTATCTTGATGCCTCATTCTGAGTTTTGAGTGAAAAGTTTCAATTTCCACTCATTTCTTTTTTTTACTACTGCAAAATTTAATTATTTTATGAGAAAACTATAGTTCTCAATTCAAAATTTTGGGTTCATAGATGGATTCTCCTCCTCAAGACATTTCCATTGAATTCTTGTTTTCCCAAATCTTAGCTCTGATCTAATAGTTATGGTATGTTGAAGTTTAGAATGTTTTCTCATTTTACCCCTTACTGCTACAAGTATCTTCTCTCACATCCTGTACAACTTCAGGTACACATATTCCAAATATGGTTCCATGGTTGTCTTCTATGTTCCATGGGATTTCCACTGACTACTCTCGTGCCTCAAACTGACTTCCAAGCAAGGAGTTATGTCCTCTGGAAGTAAATTGGTGTCAAAAATATACTTAGTATTATTTCAGTTATAACTTTCTCATACGAGCTCTAATTTGTGCCTAAAATGGCTCATTGGAAAGTTATTGATGAGATCTTTCATTTAAGTGGAAAATACTTTTAGGCCTTAAAAATTCCTTCCCAAGTTGATGACCTTTAGAAACTAAAAAAAATCACAGAAAAACACTGATTTAATGTTGTAACAGTCTATTAATATGACTTTCCCTTGTTATCGGAAATTTTCCTTCCCTTTCCTCATTCTCTTCTTCCTTTCGGAAATCTGCATGCGCAATTTTTGTATCATGCACCAATATTTAGTATGCGCAAGTTCTACACCATGAAGTGCCAATATTTAGCACACATAATGCACACAAGTTCTACAACACGCAACACCAATATTTAGCATACATACCATGCACCAATATTCATCGGGTGCAAGTTTTACAATGTGTAGCACCAATATTCAACATGCATATTGCGAACCAATATTTAGCACACATAGCAAGTTCTACACTACACAGTGCCAATATTCAACGTGCATATTGTGCACCAATATTGAGTGCACACCGCAAGTTCTGCACCGCGCAACACCAATATTCAACACGCATATTGTGGAACACCAATATTAAACACACATATTGCACACTGCAAGTTCTGCACCATGCAACACCAAATATTTAATGCACAAAAGTATTTTTGGTGCAGATCCCCCTTCTCTCCAAGGTTTTTTCGACCTCCCAGTCTAGGATCGTTCACAATATTGAGCTGAAACAACTCTTTGATTCCCTGTTGGAACCTCTGATAAACAATCCACGGGTCTTTATAAAACTCCTCCTACGCGAATTAACACTGGGCTCAAGCCTTCTCCACGTGTCCACTGACTATGACCACGAGCCTAACCAAAAGGTGCTTCGTGGCTTCGTATGTCCGATATTTGTATGTTATCCATCCTTGACTCTCCCAACTCCCGAACTCCCAAAATCTAAACTAGGATTCTAGCAAGTACTAACTTCGTTCTCGTGGACCCCTCCGATATGACCTCAGGCTATGACCCTCGGCTTCACTCCTTTAATTGCTTTGGGTTTTCGCACTTCACGACTTTGGGTATTCAGATGTGAGTTATCCAACCCTTCCAACTTCATGAATTCCGAACTAGGGCTTAATAATACTAGCTTCTTTTCTTAACCTCTATTAACGTGACCCTTCTCTATGACCTAGGGCCCAGCTTCCAAGTGCTACAAGATTTCGTATTTCGAAAACTCGCGAAATAACTCTCCTCCCTTTCCTTGAAGTCTGAATTTCCGATGAAAAGAACCAACGGTTCAATCTTCCCTTAGATCGACAACTCCTATCTCTCCTGAAATTTTGAGTGTTGAATAACTCTCACCCTTATCCTCCTCGCATCTTTTATGGATCTAACCATGCACGACTATCGACGCTTCTCCCTCCAAGAGTCTCTATTGTCTGTCCAAATTATCAATAGCTCATTTCCAAATAACTTGGCGTCAACCCTTCTGAGCTTGGATTCTTTCCTGACTTGAAATATTTCAATTGTTTCAAACGTCTCAATAGTGTTTTCCCTCTTGAGCTTTTGTCAATGAAATTTGACTTCACCTTGGCACACACTTACGCTCCTGCATGCAAACTTGCATTATTCCTCCCTGAGCTTTTAACGTATTCAGTCTCCAAGGGATTCAACCCTTCTATGTATTTCAAAAGTCCTTTTGATGCCCTCCAGGCACACTCTATGCTCGACCTTCTAAGCTTTTGAACTTAGAATAAGTTCACCTCTATGCGCACTCCTTGCGCTTAATATGCACACTCTGCATACAAAATTTCCACGCTATCTCTTCTGATCTTTGAGTCAAAGAAAGACTCTCTCACACGCACTCCTTGCGTTCGGTATGCACTCCTTTCATGACTTACATAAGAGAAACACTTGAAACTTATTCAATTCCTCATAAATTCATTTGTTCACCATGAGAATCACACATCCATAAAACACATAACAAAAGTAAAAATCTGAAACAATATCAACATTGTACAATTGGATCAATTTCCTTTGTTCTATTCATTTCAAAAAGAAAACACCGGATTACACTACTATCTCTTACAGTCATTACAATGAAAACTTGCCTGAGGACCCAGATCTTCCTCACTCTTCTTCCTCCTATCTGAAATCTATCACCTATCACTCTATCGGTTACCTACTCAGCTTAATTAATGCAACCTAATGACTAATACGGGATAATATCCTACACCTGTAATATATTACAGTCATGTAAGGATTTACAATGATCCGTCAGTTCAAAATGGTGGCCCGACTTTACATACAGCTAATTAATTAACAAGATATTCAAAAAGATCTCCACACTGCTACCAAGTTGGTTAAGAGTCGGTTTGGCTCTTTCAATGCGTTGAAGTGTCGACTTCTCTTCCACGTCCAATTTTCTTTGATTTAATAGTGATGCTCCTGCATCATACTCCTCTAGCCAAAATATTCATGGACTTCTGTCCATGAGCTCTCGCACTATTTTACCATGCTTCAAAATATCAGGTTCAGTTACCCAACTTGAATCTTCCACAGGGTGATCCTTCTAATTTACAAAATATTCAGGATGCAACTTTCTTATGGTTTTCCTTCCAACTCTTTGTTCTAATATTTTCTCCATATAAGGTTTTTCTACTGTGGGCATATGTTCTTCCCATTGAATCTCTTCTTCATCATCCAGTTCTCCTGTTTCATCTCTGTTATAAGGATACAAATCTGCAACATTGAATATCGGTGGTATTCCAACATTGTCCGGCAACTCTATCTCATAAGCATTTGCTGCAAGTTTTCTAAGGATCTTGCATGGTCCTATCTTCTTCATCTTCAACTTATTATATGTTCCTCTTGGAAACCTTTCCTTCCTCAAATGAGCTAAAACTTCATATCCCACTTCAAATTGAACTTCCCTTCTTTTATGATCAGCTCTGTCCTTACACTTTTGATTACTATCATGTATCTTCCTCCTAACTTGATCATGAAGTCTTTTCATTTCTGTAGAAAAATATTTTGCTTCAGCGCTCCTGAATTCATCTTGTTTTAACTCTCTCAATTCTACAATCCCTATTGGTTGTCTTCCATATACTATCTCAAATGGGCTTCTTCTAGTGCTCCTATTAACTGAATTGTTAAATGCAAATGTTGTCTGTGCCAAAATCTGATCCCACTGACGACCTTGTTCAGTGACTAAACTCCTTAAAAAAATTCCCAGACTCTTATTCACCACTTCAGTCTATCCATGTTTCTAATGATGATATGTTGAACTAAAATATAAATTAGTTCTGATCCTCTTCCATAGAGTCCTCCAAAAGTGTCCTACAAACTTAGTGTCCCTGTCTGAAACTATACTTATGGGCAATCCATGTAATCTCACAACTTCTCTAAAAAACACATTGGCTATGTGTGTAGCATCATTTGTCTTCTAGCATGGTATCAAATGTGACATCTTAGAAAATCTATCGACCACAACAAATATGGAATCACTTCCCTTATGGGTTCTAGATAATCCCAATACAAAATCCATACTAATTGTGTCCCAAGGCCTTTCTGGAATAGGCAATGGCTAATACAAACCAATATTTTGTCTCCTTCCTTTTGCATGTTGAAAAATCTTACATTGATCTACAAATTTATTCACATATGCCCTCATACCTGGACAATAATACAAACTACTTAGTTGTGCAAATGTTTTGTCATGACCAAAATGTCCAGCTAAACCTCCACTATGTTTTTCTTTTAATAAATTATCTCTCATTGAACATCTTGGTATGAAAAATTGGCTTCCTTTGAACAACAATCCATCCTATAGTAAATATTATGCCCATAAATTGTTATCCCTCAACAAAGGATTTTCATATGCTTCATAAGCCTCCTTAAAATCTGTATCTTCCTTATACATTTCCTTAAGGTACTCAAACCCTAAGGTCTTCACTTGGAATTATTGTACAACCAAACTTCTCCTGATCAAAGCATCTGCAACTTTATTAGCACTTCCAGAAATATGTTTAATGACAAAAGTAAAATTTTGCATGAATTCTACCCACTTAGCATGCCTCTGATTCAACTTCTCTTGCCTAGTAATAAATTGTAAAGCTTGATTATCACTATACAAGACAAACTCTTTTGGAATTAAATAATGTCTCCATTTCTTCAAAGATTGAATCACTACATAAAACTTCTTTTCATATTTAGAATATTTCTCCTTAGTTTCATTCAATTTTTCACTAAAATAAGAAACTAGCCTATTTTCTTGACTCAAAACTGCTCCAATGGCTATTCCACTTGCATCACACCTCACCTGAAATGTTTTTCCAAAATTTGGTAAAACCAGAATTGGTTGTTCTGTTATCTTATTTTTCAACACTCTTAATCTTTTATCACCCTCCTCTGTCCAATTAAAAGACTTATGATTCTTTTTCATAGTGTCCATTATGGGTGCACATATACCACTAAAATTTCTGATAAACTTTCTATAAAAACTTGCTAACCCATGGAAACTTCTCACCTCAAATATGTTCCTTGGTGATGGCCATTCTTTGATTGATCTCACCTTCTCTAGACCCATCTTCAATTCATTTGAAGAGATCACAAAACCCAAATATATGAGTTATGTCTTCATAAAAGAACTTTTCTTCAAGTTTATTAACAACTTTTCTTGTTGCAATCTCCTCATCACTAAGGTCAAGTGCTTGAAATGTTCTTCCTTTGTTTTGCTGAAAATTAATATATCGTCTAGATATACAATGACAAATTTACCTATGAAGTCTTTCAATACCTCATTCATCAACCTCATAAATGTACTTGGATAAATTTTCAATCCAAATGGCATGACTAGCCATTCAAATAAACCTTCATTTGTCTTGAATGTTGTCTTCCATTCATCTCTCTCTCTCATTCGTATCTGATGATATCCACTCTTCAAGTCTATTTTTGAAAAATATCTTGCTCCACTCAAACAATCCATCAAATCATCCATCTTGGGTAAAGTAAACCTATACATGATGGTAATCTTATTGATGGCTCTAGAATTTGTACACATTCTCCATCCTCCATCCTTCTTTGGACTTAATATAGTTGGCACTACACATGGGCTTAGACTTTCCCTGACTAAACCTTTATCCAACAACTCCTGAACTTGATTCTTAACCTCTTCATGCTCTTGAGGTTTCAACCTATACACTACTTTGTTTGGTAAAATGGCTCCTGGAATCAAGTCGATATGGTGGTTGATACTCCTAATGGGTGGTAATGAGTGAGGAAACTCATCCACTACTATGTCAGCAAAATCCTCTAACAATTCTTGGATTTCTTCTAGTAAATCATTCATGGAATTATCGGTATGGATAACTCTTGGATTCCTCACTACAACAAATTGTATTTCTTGATATTTCTTGATTTCCTTCAAGAGTTCCTTCCCACTCATGAGAATTATTCTTCTGTTGGCTTCTTCCTTTTCTTTCTTCTCTTCTATTGGCAGTAACTTGTGGGTTCTACCATTTTTTTCCAAATTATAAGTATTCTTCCTCCCATAATGAATGACATTCCTATCAAACTTCCATGGTCTCCCCAACAAAATATGACAAACATCCATGGGAATTACATCACACAAAATCTCATCTTTATAGCCTCCTATTTTAAATTCAACTTTGCATTGTTGACTTACCATTACTTGATGTCCTTTCTGCAAAAACGATACTTTATATGGACTTAGGTGTGAATTTTTCTCCAGCTTCAGCTTCTCCACCATTTCTGTAGATACTAAATTATCATTTCTCCCA
>SNQJ01S0076955.1:71020-88806 GCA_010110895.2 Picea sitchensis | reverse complement strand
AGGAAGGAGTGTTGATATTATGGTAGCTGCGGGAGGTATTTACCTCCACATGTAAACATAATGAGAATAGAATATCTCAGGAAGCAAGAAGAAACCCTAATGAGTTGGCTAATAACCCTAGAAGACAAGTTGGCTCAAGAGGATAATTTGTATTAGGTTATTAGCCTCCAAGAGAAGAAGTCGGCCAAAAGAAATAATATATAATGAGTAAATAGGTATCCAGAATGAGAAGTCGACCCAACCAGTTAGCCATATTAGTATAAATACAGGAGGCCATTCTTCACTCTGGCAAGCATTCTCAGAATTGTAGAGCAGCACTTGTGCGCACTGCAGTTGCCCAGTTTGTGCACAAGTTTGGAGGAGAGTTGTCGTTGTAGCTGTTGTAGCTAGCAGATTTCGGTTTTGGCTTGGACTAACTCTTGGTTATGGTTTGGACTATCTGATCAGCTCTTGTTTGGTGCACTATCCTTGCGGAAAGGTGTGCTACCCTTTGTTTGGCTATCTAGTCTAGGGTTTGCTTCCGGAATGATTCTCTTTCAAGGTTAAAGTGCTCGGAGGGTGGCTTCGGCCTATGGCTGGGTGACAATAGTGATATTATCGATGGTAAAATGAGCACATCCATTATATTCTAATAACTCACACACAGTACTTCAATCTTTAGGCCTGACAACCTAGTTCTTCAACAATTCTGACAACTTGCCACTTCTACAAGCTTGACAACTTGCTTCTTCTATCTCATAGCTCCAAAACGCTCCATAATTTGCACTCCATTGCTTCTCTAGATCCAATGCACTTCTTGTATGTTCTCTGCTTGCTCCCCATGAAAAAACGTGACTATCTAAAACTGTTGCCTCTTCCCATACGGATTTCCTCCTCTTTGTTGTTTTCTTGACTTACACTCTCTCCCAAGTTGATTTTACTTATGATAAGTCCTCAATAACTATGGGATGTGACTGATTACACCCACTCTCTTGTATATATTCAATGATTGGGCTCTTCCACACTAAAGGGAAATTAGAGGGTTCACTCAAAGCATTAAAAATAGGGAAAATATTTTGGGAATTAAACCCATAAATAAAACTCCCTTTTTAGATGACTCCTCTCTTGTGGATTAATTAGTCCCCATATCTGTCCATGTCCCCCAACAACTGGCATCACATTTTTTTTATTAAAACTCAGAAATACATTTTGTATATTACATTGCTTGTCCTTAGAAATTCATAATATCTACATTAAGCATTACTTAAACTGGGGATTATAGTGGGGATGTTACATTGTGACTTTCCAGTGGATAACTAGCAAACACACTCGATGGGGCACTCAAAAAATCTAGAAATTATGAAAATTAAACCACTAAAAATGAAAAGGATGGGTTCATGAGTTACCTAGCTTTGATGGATCTCGAAACCAAATGTCAATGCCCTTGGAATTTGTAGTTGAAGGTTTGGTAAGACATTGGTTTTGCTCCCAAAGAGTGAAATTGTAAAGTAAAATGGGTAAAATGAAATTGTTTTACATATTTATATACATTTTACTCACTTTTCTGATGTATTAAGTCATTTTTCACTCAAATTTTGGCATTAAAACAATAATTGCATGCATAAGGATCATTGAAAGAAAGACATCCACAGTATACACAATATTTATCCTGGGAAACCCTCTTGGGGGAGAAAACCCAGCAAAGCTTCTTCAATATAGATTCTTCAACAAATACAATGTCTCTCTCAAGAGAGATCTCACCAAAAGAGAAGATAAACTAGAAACCCTAACCAGAATAGGGTAGCGCACCACTAGATCAAGATAGTCCTCCAACAGAGAACCAAAACCCTTCACCAGAACACCCTTCCTCTGTAGTTGTGTCTCCTCCTCAGACTTGCGCACTTTTCTTGTGTGAGAGAGCTTGTTGTGTGTGTTGTCCATGTGAGGCACTTAGCCTCTTATAAATATAAGTTGAGATACCCATAATTAGGTCAGGGCCAACTTGTACACTTTACCCTTTCTAATTTACAATTGACTTTTTCCAAGGCACAATAGGGTCGACTTTTACAAAGGCACAATAGGTTTGAATTTACAACTATAACATAATATTATTCTTTAGGGTTTTTTATTGGTCTAATACAACATGAATAAAATAAGAATATCTTCTGAAGCTACTAAAAATTCAACACTCCCTCTTAGCAAGGAAGGTATTCTTATGTCACGATTAGCACAAAGGCTTCTGCTCTTCTATACACTTGACCATTGACTTGTTAAATTTCCATGATTCTATATTGAAGAAGTTTTGTAACCACGTCAACATCTGGGGTCTCATCATCCATTCGGGATTTATGTCATCACGGGGCTTTAACTCGCCCCACAAGGAACTAGTAACCTCTGATTGGCACACCAGACAACCAGTCCAAAATGACCAGGCATCTAATCACAAGGATTAGGCGATGTAGTGCTCACACACTACCCATCTATCCCAAGGCTAGGAAGCACCTCCAACCACACAAGTTGGCCCACCATCTTGAAAATTCGGGTAACTAGCCATCCCTAAAGGCATGGGCGCATATGTTGACCTTGTGGGAGGTCATGTTGACTAGTGCCACAGTCAGTAACTTGTGTACCGGAATATTTCACTCGAGTAGAAATATCTTGGCGTACCAAACTATTTCACTGGAGTATGCCTCTGCGTACCAGACGTTTTCACTGGAGTAGTAGTAGCTTGGTATACCAAACTATTTCACAGGATTATCCCTCTGCATACCAGACGTTTTCACTGGAGTAGCAGTAACTTGGTATACCAGACTATTTCACAGGAGTATCCCTCTCCGTACCATACTTTTTCACTAGAGTAGCAGTAAATTTCATGTGAATGCCTACCTATTTCCACTGCCACATGTTGCTTCCCTGGAATCACATATGTAAATCGTCACTCCCTCTTACTAGGGACATCCTTCTGGAACACACAAAGCTTGTCTATGAAGTACACAAAGTTCACCCTCGATAGAGGCTTGGTCAATATGTCAAATATCTGCTCATCTGTAGCAACATATTATAGCTTCACTGCTCCCCTCTGTACCATATCTCTGTTATAGTGGTACCTGATCTCGATGTGCTTGGACTTGTCATGGAACACTAGGTTATATGTCAACTTCACACAACTCTGGTTGTCACACCAGATACAAGTCGCCTCTAACTCGAGATCAAACAATATTGTAAGAAAATTTTGAAGACACATTGCTTCGCTACTAGTTGAACAAGTTGTTATATACTCTATCTCAGCCATACTGAGTGCCACACTAGTCTACTCCCTACTGAACCATGAGATCATATTTGATCTCATATTGAAGCAACATCTAGATGTATTCTTCCGGTTTGCAACATTACCATCCCAATCTGAATCAGTAAATCCTTGTAGTCTTATCTCACGATCTGAAGCATATCTGAGTCCGTAATAAATTGTACCCTTCGAGTACCTCATCACATGTTTTGTTGCAATCAAGTGAACACTTCTTGGCTCAACCATACATTGACTCAATGTGTTCACCACAAAACATATATCTGGCCTTGTATTCGTTAAGTACATCAACGAACCAATCATTTGTCTATACATGGTGGCATCCACTATCTCTGAAGATGTATCACTCAATAACTTCATATTTTTCACCATCGGTGTAGGCATGGCCTTACAATCCATCATTCTGAAACTCTTCATAATCTCTATAGCATATTTTCTTTGATTAAGGAAAATATCACTCGGTTTCTGCCATACCTCTAGACCTAAGAAATAATGCATCATGCCTAGGTCTTTCATCTCAAACTCTACAACAAGCTTCCTCTTACTTTCAATGATGAGCTTATTGTCTCCTGTTAGAAACAGGTCATCCACGTATAATAGTAATATAATTAGTCCACCATCCACAACCTTATAGTAAAGGTTGGAATCTGTTTTAATCTTAGTAAATCCCAAGCTCATCAAGAAATTGTCAATTATACCATACCATGCCCTGGGTGCTTTCTTTAATCCATACAAGGATTTCTTCAAACTGCACACGTGTGTATGACTATCATGTGTCTCGAAACCTTGTGCTTGATCCATACACACTTCATTTTCTATTACACCATTTAGAAAAAAATTCTTCACATCCATCTGGTGTATCTTCCATTTCATCGTTGCAACTATCACAAGTATAAATCTAATCAAAGTGTATCTCGCCACGGGATAAAATGTATCCTCGTAATATATTCCTTCTTTCTGGGAGAAACCATGTGCCACGAACCTTGCCTTGTACTTCTCGATACTTCCATTTGTTGAATGTTTTATATTGTAAATCCACTTGGAACTTACCACTATATTCTTTCGATCTTGGAACCACATCCCAAACATCATTATTTACAATGGACTAGTATTCTTCAACCATGGCATTCTTCCATTCTTTCTTCTTTGCATCCTCTTCATGAATGGTAGGATCAACATAAATAATGTCACTTAGCAATGCCACATAACTAGAGTATGGTTGTGGTCTCTTTCTTTCTCTGAATGATCAATTTGGGGCACCATACTTCTATGCATCCTGGATAATTTCCCAAGCCCAAGTTGGTCTTCTCTTCTTGGTATTCATCTCTTGGGATGAATCTATAGGTATCTGTGGTTATTTCATATCATGATCTTCTAGTAGAACATCATCACCTGTATGTGTATATGTAACTCTAGGAGCTTCAAGATCCTCATCTTGGACCTCATCTGAATGATTTTATCTCGATCTACTGAAAGTTGTATCCTCATCGAAGGTGACATCTCTGCTAGTCTCAATCTGTCAGTGACCAGGGATGTAAACTCGGTATGCCTTTGATGTTTCATTGTATCCAAAAAATATACCCTTCTTGCTTGAAGGCTCCATCTTCGATATCATGTCCTTGGGGACATGCACATATACTGGACAGCCAAATATCCTCAAGTGGTTGACCTCTAGATTTTCGCCTGTAAAAATTTATTCTGGTGTCGTGTTCCCAAGTACACGGTGGGGACTTATTTTTTGTACATATAAAACCGTTATGGTTTTTTCTTCCCACAAATGCATTGGTAATTCTTGAACATGAATCATGGCCTTTACTGCTTCCATGATTGTACGGTTCTTTCTTTCTGCCACACCATTTTGTTGAGGATTGTAGGGAGTGGAGATCTCCCTCTTAATCCCAACTTCCTTGCAGAATGCCTTGAATTTATCTGATGTGAATTTTCCTATATTATATGACCTTAATATCTTTATCTTCTTTTCATACATGTTTTCAACAAGTTCCTTGATTTCTTTGAACTTGTTGAACACTTCATTTTTAGCCTTGAAAAAATAAATCCAAGTTTTAGATGAGAAATCATCAATAATTGAAACATAGTATACATACCTGCTAAGTGAAGTGGCTGAAATCGGTCCACACATGTCTACATGTATAATGTTCAAGGCTCCTTTGAATTTTCTATCACTACTTGGAAATGGTTTCTTCACGTTCTTGCCTTGTGCGCATCCCTTTCATATGCCTTCATGTTCCACTTGGATTTTTGGCAAACTTGCCACCATCTTGCTCATGATCGGTAGTGCTTTGTAATGTATATGAGCAAATATTCTATGCCATAGCTCACTTGGAGTAATTGTACTATGTACCAATGTTGAAACTGAATGTTCCTTTAACTTGTATAAGCCTCCTTCTTGGACACCAATCACTACAACATCATCAATAGATTTTCCTCTTGGCCACATACTTCACCATCAATGAAAGAAACTATGAATCCTTTCTCATACAAAGCTAAGATGGAAAGGAGATTCTTATTCAAACCAGGTACATATAAAAAAGCCTTCATCTTCATAGGTTTTCCAGAATCTAACTTGTAGGATGCTTCTCCTAATCCTTTAATGGGATACTGATAGTCATCACTGAGCTTCACCTTGTGAGGTGAATCTTTCTGAACTAGATCTGAGAGAGACTCCTTGTAACCAGTCATGTGCTTAGAAACACCATTATCAATAATCCATGTGTCACTTCCATGAGTGAATGTACCTGTAAGAGCTAAGATCAATACATATTCTTCACTTGAGTCTTCTTCTTTGGTTTTCTCATGATCAGGGTCATCATCTTCTGCGGCATGAGCATGATGTCTTTTATACTTTCCTTTTCTAACCTGACCTTTGGAGTTGGGACGGTTTATTGCAACGTGTCCCATCTTCTTACAGTTGTAGCATATATAATTTGAGAAGTCATTCTTAAACTTGTGAGTCTTTTGTAATCCATGACGCTTCTTGTGTGAGTGAACTTCCTTCTTTCTCTTTCCTTTTCTGGTATGTGCTGCTAGGGCTTGATTTTCTTCATCTTCTAGTTTCTCTTCTCTTGCTGCCAATATAGCTTCTTCATTTTCCCATAGTCTGCTAAACCTTGTTAGCCCTCTTCTTGAACATATACCCTGAATGAATGATTCCCAAGATATGGGGAGACCATTCAATGTAGTTATCACCAACTACGCTTCTTTGATTGTGTCTCCAATGGCTTCAAGTTGTTCTTTGATTTGAGACACCCTTGTGAAGTATGATTGGATAGTTTATGAAATCTACATCTTCACATTCTTGAGTTGTGTCCTTAAGGTCATCTTCTGGTTAATATTCTTGCCTTCATACAATCTTGATAAGGCATCAAAAATTTCCTTGGGAGTTGTCAATGATAAGACATGGGGGATCAAATGATACTTGATAGAATCAACAATGATTCTCTTTACCTTAACTAGGTTCTTTTTGTACTTTTCTTTGGCCTTATCTTCATCTAGTTCTGGAACTTCTTCTTTTATGAAATATTCTAGATCATTCTCTTCTAGAATGAGCATCGCTCTGTACTTCCATGCTTGGAAGTTATCAACACCTTCAAGCTTCTCATCAAGCTTGGTATTGGGTGCCATCTTGTCCTTGAACAGAAATATAACAAGAGAAATAAAAACTTTTTAAAGAAAGGTTTTGTACTTACCAGAGAGTGTTATGATAAGGTGATCAGTTTCAGCTTCAATCTGCAGCTACTAAGACATATTAAGCTAGGGTTTATGAGGAAACCCTAAATTTTCAAAATGTGAATTTTGGAATTCTGCTTCGAGGGAAAGGTGCACCCTCCTTAGACAAATTCCTTGGTAGCTTTACTTTGACTAGTGTCCTCCAAAAAGTGGGTGAAATCACTTTCTAGGGTTTTTTGTAGTTACGGGCAGTTGCAAAGTTTCTTCAAACTGAGAATATAAACCCAAGGAGGGGTGCGCTAGGGTTAGGAGATTCTTCCTATGGTCTCAACTTCCCCAGCGAGTTCTTCTAAACTATGCAAATGGATTCTTTCAGGCTCACTCTGAAACCATGTTAAATTTTCTCTTAAGTAGTTAAGTGTGTTCAATATTCTTTAGCTTTAGACTATGAAAACAATAAATTCATGCATAAGGATCACTGAAAGAAAGACATCCACAGTATACACAAGATTTATCCTGGGAAACCCTCGTGAGGGAGAAAACCCAACAAATCTTATTCAATATAAATTCTTCAACAAGTACAATGTCTCTCTCAAGAGAGATCTCACCAAACAGAAGATAAACGAAAAACCCTAACCAGAATAGGGTAGCACACCACTATATCAAGATAGTCCTCCAACAGATAACCAAAACCCTTCACCAGAACACCCTTCCTCTGTAGTTGGATCTCCTCCTCAGACTTGCGCACTTTTCTTGTGTAAGAGAGTTTGTTGTGTGTGTTTTCCAAGTGAGGTGCCTAGCCTCTTATAAATACAAGTTGAGCCACCTAGAATTAGGTCAGGCCCGACTTGTACACTTTACCCTTTCTAATTTACAATTGACTTTTGCCAAGGCACAATAGGGCAGACTTTTACAAAGGCACAATAGGGTCGAATTCACAAATATAACATAATATTATTATTTAGGGTTTTGTCTTGGTATAATACAACATGAATACAATAAGAATATCTTCCAAAGCTACTCAAACTTCAATAGTGCAGTAGTGCCTACCTTACATGGGCTACCCTAGTTAGCACTGTATTGTTATTTGGTGCCCATGATGAGCTTATCCCATAGGCCCGGGAGTCCCATTAGTCTGAAAATAACCTACATGAAACTCGTTCTCGTCGTGTTTCAGTGATCTACCGATGGGTTCCCATTTTTTGTGTTTTTATTTTCATTTGCATTGCATACTGTTGCTTGCGCTCTTGAGCGAAATGACCCATTGTAGTTTTTTATCCTTTTCCTACATGCAATGCATTCTCTTTTTTCTCTCTCCATTTTCATTATTTGCTCATGCATTTTGAACCTTATCCTTGGAAGAGACATGTTTATGAGCATACATTTCCTACACAAACCTTTTTTTCTCTTGCTTTGCATAGGTTTGCTTCATGCACTTGGAGCATGGTTGAAATGCTCTGCAATGTTGGTCTCTGCCATTGTATTATGACATTTTTTATTCCTTTTCAGGATTTTCTAACATGAAAAAGACAAAAAAATATCAAATATTTACAAAAAGAAAGGGAAATGAATTGAAATTTGTTTAATTCAAGTCTTAGATGGCAACATGTCAATGTCTCCCTTGAACAAATGCACCTATTTTGAGTTGCTTAATAGTTAGGTTTTAGTATTTCTTTAAAAGTTGTCCATTATTCAGAGTTTATGCTCCTCAACTTGGTTACTTTTTTAGTTCTTATGGAGGATCCTCAAAGCCCCCTGCATTGTGGGATTATAAATGTTGATGTTTGCAGCATCGTGTGACATTCTCCAGGTCGTTCTCCTTTGGACTAATTTGAGTCAATATGTGAGAGGTCCCATGTGATGGGTGTGTCATTCTCCTTTGGACTGAGTTGAGACAATGTGTGCCCATGTGTTGGGTTTTCCCATGTGATGGGTGTGCGTCAAAATCTGGACTGAGTTGTTGTGACGTGTGGTCTCTTGTCTACTCCTCTGGACTGAGTTGAGATGACTTGAGATGGTCTCCTGCTTTGTACTCCTCTGGAATGAGTTGAGTCATCTTGAGATGGTCTCATGCCTTGTACTCCTATGGACTTAGTTGATTCATCTTGAGATGGTACTCCTGTGGAATTGGTTGAGTGATCTGTTGAGTAGGACCTCCCTGTGGTTGAGCACAGGTGGACGTGTCCCTAGTGGTTGAGCACTAATGGACGTGTGAGATCCTCGCTATATTGTCTAAGAGTAAGATTTACTTGTAACCCTAATTTGTGATGTAAAGGGTACAAGTCAGCCCCACCATATGTAAGATAATTAATATTGTGTAATGATTAATTATATTATTGAGTTATTGAGGTCGGCCCTATTGTGCCAATAGACACACCTTTTGTTGTGTCAGTTGTATAAATAAAGGTGAATCCCCATTGAGGATCACACACTCTCACTTGTCATCTCATAATTTCAGCAAGCACTTGTACGACTGAAGTGCGCACCTCTCTTAGGCGCTAGTTTCTAGGTTTTTTTAAGCACCCTCTTGTGTGCTAAGGTATATAATGTGGGGGATCTTCTCTTGAGAATATAGAAAAGGATTGCTGGGTTTTTCCCTTGATTGATAATGGTTTTCCCAGGATACTTCTTGTGTTCTTGTGCATGGTTATTCCTCTTGTGATCTTGGTTATTGCATCACTTGTGTATGGTATTGTTGCATTGTTTATGGTTCAAGCACATGCTAAATGAAATAAACTACATGTGCATGAGCTAAAGCATAGAGAAAATTCAACATGGTATCAGAGCAGAGTTCCTGAAGAGACCATTACACAAGTTTTTCTAGCAAGTTGTCACCTCCCTGTTGCATAAAAGTACGACCCTCTAGGGTTTCTAAAAAAGTACGGCCCTCCTTTTTTTAGTTTCAGCACCTTCCACTGAAACATTGGGGATAATTTTTGCATAGGAGTGTACGGCCTCCTTCACTGTACCTACAAAAACTCTCAAAGCGAAATTCCAAGAATTTTTTAGTTTTTTCCCTGGGGTTTATAGGGTTCCACAATTTTCTGCAGAATTTCGGTTTTAGGGTTTATGCAGCTTATTGAAGGAGTTTTCAAGATTACCAATGTTCTTTTGACTTACAAGGATTATTTTTGGCAGTCATAAGTCCAATGAAACCTAAGGTTGATATCCTAGCCTAGTCGTTAGGGTTTGTGGAAGAATATACAAACCATGAGGAACATAACTTTGGTGGAAGATAGGCTTGATGGATCAAGCAACTTCAGTTCCTGAAAATCAAGACTACAGATTACCCTGGAAGAGGATGACCTATTGAGTCTGATACAAAAGACTCTACCAAAAACAGATATCGATGAAGAGAAGGAAGATGACGTCAAAGCAAGGAAGATAATCATCTATTCAGTGAGAGACCATCTACTACCTCGTATTGCTAACCTAAAGATAGCTTATGAGATGTATGATGCATTGAAGAATATGTTTGAGAGTAAAAATGTTGATATTATGGTAGCTACGGGAGGTATTAACCTCCACGAGTAACCCTAGAAAGAATAGAATATTCCAAGAAGCAAGAAGAAACCCTAAATCTTTGGACATAACTCTAGAAGACAAGTCGGATAAAGGAAATGTTTAATATTGAGTTTTTAGCCTCCAGAATGAGAAGTCGGCCAGACGGTTAAGGAGAAGCAATATAAATATAGGATGCCAGATCTCATTTGATACACACAACTCGAAACTGCTGAAATGTAAGAGTGCACACTGCAGAAACTAAGTGCGCAAGTCTGGAGAGTAGATGCAGCTGCAATTATTGCAACCTGTATTCTCGATTTAGGCTTGGACTTTCTATTGGTTATGGTTTGGAATTTATGCCTTGTGTGCTAGCTCTGGAGAGAGGTACGCTACATTGATTGGCTATTAGGCCTAGATTTTTCTTCCGGAATTATTCTCTGTCAAGGCTAAGGTGCTCGGGGGTGGCTTCGGCCTATGGTTGGGTGACAATATTACTATGTTGTCTATGGTTAAACGAGCACACCTATTATTTTCTAACAAACAACACCCTCATATATCTTACATTGAAGAACCAACTTCAACATATCAAGATGACAAAAGATGACACTGTTGCTACCTTCTTCATGAAGATTTCATAGATTAGAGATCAACTAGGTGTCATTGGAGAAACCATATCAGACAGAGAGCTCTTGACTACTCTCAATGCTCTTCCAAGACATTGGGAACCATTTCTTCAAAGTATCAGTGTTAGAACAGATCTACCTGGATTTGATCGTCTATGGACAGACTACACCCAGGAAGAAACCAGACTTATAGTTAGAGGAGCGCAAGACTCCCCTCATGATGACAATCATGCTCTTGCCTTTCATATAAAGAAAGGAAATAGAAGAAGTTTCAACAAAGCATTCAAAGACAAGAAGACTTCATCAGCTTTAGGTCATGAACACAAAAAAGACAATTCAAAGATTCAGTGTTTCAGATGTGACAAGTATGGACACATTGCAATAAATTGTCCTACCAAGAAGAAAGCAAGACAACTTTCCTCCACTGTTGATGTTGTTCCATAACCAACTCAGAGAAATGAAGACATAAAAGATGAATCCTTATTCTTCATATCAACACTCTCAGGTACGGTTCCTACTAATAGTGATATTTGGCTAATTGACAGTGGTKCTTCTAGATACATCACCGGACATAGAGATCATCTGACATACCTTGTTGAGAAAGAGTCTAGTCTACATGTTGTACTTGGGGACAATGTTAGATATAATGTGAAAGGAGTTGAAACTTCTACATTCCAACTAGATTCTGACATACCCCTTCAGTTGAGTGAGGTATTGTATGTACCTGGGATGAAAAGGAACCTTGTATATGTTTCTTCCTTAGAGGATAAAGGCTACAATGTTACCTTCTCTGAAGGAAAATTTCTTGCATGGCACAAGAACTCACATATGAATTCTTCCCGAATAATTCGTGTTTGAGAAAACAGCTTGTACAGATTGATTGTACGACCAGTTCAGGCCCTGTTGCATGATACTATCAGCTTGAGTGAGATATGGCATAGGAGACTTGCTCATATCCATTATAGATCCCTTCCCTCTATGGGGAACATGGTAATAGGTCTTCCAGAGATATATGTTCAGCATGATGGCATTTGCAGAGGTTGTGCTCTTGGAAAGAATGTCAAAGGGTCCTTCTTGAGCAGTGATAGTAGATCCAAGGGGATCTTGGACTTGATACATTCAGATGTGTGTGGAAACATGATTGTTGCTTCCTTGAACAGATATTTGTACTTTGTGCTCTTCATTGATGATCAATCTTAGAAGACGTGGATTTACTTCTTGAAGACCAAGGATGGAGTCCTTGCGATATTTCAAGAATTTAAAGCTCAGGTTAAGAACCTGGCCGGGAGGAGGATCAAGGTGTTGAGATCAGATAATGGAGGAGAGTACACCCCCAGGGATTTCTGTGATTTTTGTATTGAGGAAGGGATCAAGAGGGAGTACATCGTTCCTTATAACCCTCAATAAAATGGGGTTGCAGAGAGGAAGAATAGAACCATCATTGAGGCAACTAAAGAGATGATACATGATCAGAATCTACCTATGATTCTGTGGGAAAAAACATCCATGACAGTAGTGTATGTTCAGAATAGGATTCCTCATCATATTTTGAATAACATGACTCCCGAAGAAGCCTTCACCGGAGTGAATCCTGAGTTGGACACTTCAAAATATTTGGGTGTCCAGTATACTTTCATGTACCCAAGGAGAAGAGAACCAAGCTAGACCCTTCGAGCAGAAAGGGTACATTTGTGGGGTACAATGAATCTTCGAAGGCATACCGGATCTACATCCCTGGTCAGAGACAGATTGAGGTGAGAAGAGATTCCATCTTTGAGGAAGAGATAGCCTTTCAAAGATCCATAGAATCTCATATGGAGAATGGCATCGAGATTGTACCTTCTCCCCCTATATCAGTTCAAAGGGAGACAATCATTGATCCAGTTGATCCCATAGCTCCAATTGATGTTCCCAGAGACATTGCAGTAGGCCATAAAAAGCATGCCTAGGATCGACAGACTCTGCAGGAGGCAGAGGGACATGCAACTCCTCAAGGCACATTCTGAGAGAGAAAGAGACCACGGATATTTTTGAGCTATGTTTCATCCATGAGCCACATCATTGATACTGAGCCTTCTTGTCATGGAGAAGCAGCAGGTCAGCAAGTTTGGAAAAATGCCATGACAGAAGAGTATCAATCCATCATGAAGAATGATGTGTGGGATATTGTTCTGAGACTGTAAGGGAAGTCTGTGGTGAATTCCAAGTGGATCTATAAGATCAAGCATGCAGCTCATGGAAGTGTCGAGAAGTACAAAGTGAGATTTGTGTCTAGAGGATTCTCTCAGGGGGAGGGAATTGATTATGAGGAGACATTTTCCCATGTATACCGATACACTTCCATCCGTACAATCATTTCCCTAGCTGCATCCATGGGTTGGAGACTACATCAAATGGATGTAAAGACAGCCTTTCTCAATGGTGAAATTGAGGAAGAATTTTACATCAAGCAGCTAGATGGATTTGTGATACATGAACATAAGTCTCATGTGTGCAGATTGAAGAAAGCCCCGTATGGACTAAAACATGCACCTCGTGCTTGGTACGAGAAGATGGATTGATTCCTGATGAGTTTGGGCTTCAACAAGAGTGTTGTTGATCCAAACCTATACTACCATATTGTTGGTGACGAGTGCTTGATTTTGGCCCTGTATGGATGACTCACCGGTTCATAAAGTCTTATTGATGAATGCAAGCATGCATTGACTTCTGAATTCGAGATGAAGGATCTAGGTATGATGCACTACTTCTTGGGACTAGAAGTATGGTAGAGGACTGATGAGATTTTCCTGAGTCAAGGAAAATATACAGTGAAGATACTGAAGAAATTCGATATGACAGACTGCAAATCCATGCCTACACCGATGGTGATGGATCTGAAGAAAATGAACGAGGCTTCTACTGATTCAGGCGAGATTGATCCACATATTTACCGATAGTTGATTGGATCATCGATGTATCTGGTTAACACCATACCTGATATATGTTATGCAGTGAATGTACTTAGTAAGTTTATGAGTAAGTCGAGACAGACTCACTGGATAGCAGTGAAGCATGTGTTGAGATATCTATGAGGCATAGTTGGATATGGCCTGATATATGCCTTCGGTGTAGACATGAGATTGCAGGGATATGCTGATGCAGATTGGGCAGGGAACGCAGTGGACCGGAAGAGCACATCTGGTTGTTGTTTTACTTTGGGATCTGCCATTGTTTCCTGGTGTAGTAGGAAATAGAGCTTTGTGGCTTTGAGTACCACAGAAGCAGAGTACATAACATTATGTGTGGCAATCCGCGAAGCAGTGTGGCTTTGCAAGATCCTTGCAGATTTTTTTGGTCATGAGATGGATTCCACTGTTATCCATTGTGATAACTAGAGTTGTGTGAAGCTCTCAGAGAATGTTGTGTTTCACAATAAATCGAAACATATTGAGATCAAATACCATTATATCATAGATATGGTGCAGAGGAAAGCAGTACACGTGCAATACCTTTCTACACATGAGCAGGTTGCAGATGTCTCCACCAAACTGCTTGTGAGGACGAAGTTCGAGTACTTTTGTGAGAGACTTAGCCTGGTGGAGAATGCCTCCCTAGCAGAGAGGGAGTGTTGATGATTGCAGCGTCGTGTGACATTCTCCAGAGCGTTCTCCTCCAGACTGAGTTGAGTCGATCTGTGAGAGGGCCCATGTGATCGATGTGTCATTCTCCTTTGGACTGAGTTAAGTCGATCTGTGAGAGGGCCCATGTGATGGGTGTGTCGTTCTCCCCTGGACTGAGTTGAGACGATGTGTGCCCATGTGTTGGGTGTGCACATGTGATGGGTGTGCGTCAGACTCTGGACTGAGTTTTTATGACATGTGGTCTCTTGTCTACTCCTCTGGACTTAGTTGAGATGACTTGAGATGGTCTCCTGTGTTGTACTCCTCTGAACTGAGTTGAGTCAGCTTGAGATGGTCTCATGCCTTGTACTCCTATGGACTTAGTTGATTCGGCTTGAGATGGTACTCCAGATGGTACTCCCGTGGACTTAGTTGAGTGATCTGTTGAGTAGGACGTCCCTGTGGCTAAGCACAGGTGGACGTGTCCCTAGTGGATGAGCACTAGTGGATGTGTGAGATCCTTGCTATATTGTCTGAGAGTAAGATTTACTTGTAACCCTAATTTGTGATGTAAAGGGTACAAGTAGACCCCACCATATGTAGGATAATTAATATTGTGTAATGATTAATTATATTATTGAGTTATTGAGGTCGGCCCTATTGTGCCAATAGACACACCTTTTCTTGTGTCAGTTGTTGTAAAAATAAAGGTGAATCCCCATTGAGGATCACACACTCTCACTTGCCATCTCAGAATTTCAACAAGCACTTGTACGGCTGAAGTGCGAACCTCTCTTGGGCACTAGTTTCTAGGTTTTTGTAAGCACCCTCTTGTGTGTTAAGATCTATGGTGTGGGGGATCTTCTCTTGAGAATATAGCAAAGGATTGCTAGGTTTTTCCCTTGATTGAAAAGGGTTTTCCCAGGATACTTCTTGTGTTCTTGTGCATGGTTATTCTTCTTGTGATCTTGGTATTGCAACACTTGTGTATGGTATTGTTGCATTGTTTATGGTTCAAGTACATGCTAAATGAAATAAACTACATGTGCATGAGCTAAGCATTAAAATCAATAATATCATCGGTTCATTTTCTACCCAAGTCATTTAGTATGTCATGCTAAAGTTCAAGGGATGTCTTAGCCTATGTCGACCATTCCAAATACTGTCATCCATCCAATGTCAACCTTTCTCATGTCAAGTTTTTTCACTACATCATTATGTCCACTACTCTTACCTTGTGCTAGTGTGGAAGCATTCACTATTTCCTTCTCATTGATGGGTCTTCTCCTATTGACTACGACAAGTTGTCCTAGGAGATAGATTTAGAGTGGATAACACCTCCACACTTAACTTTCCTCATTGAAAGGATGTCTTCCTCTTGGCAGATGGCATTGCATCACCAGTCATTGATTGAGTGGTTTTCCCTATGTTTAATGACAAAACCTTTATTCACATAGTGGGATTTGTGTTGTACCTTGGATTCCATTTTCATTATCGGTAGAATTCCTCACTTCCATCAATGATTTTTATTATTGGTTGTCRCTGAGAGGGTCTTTTTCATGCATCGTTTTCATTTGGCACATGCAAAAGATGTACTTGGTGGTTCGTTCTCTCAAACTCTTGTCCAAGACTTACCCTCAACCCAAAACATGTTTTTGTTGCTATCTTGTGTTGGTCAATGGGGGRTGCATTAGTGCACTCCTTACAACAAATCTCTTCCTATCGACTTCAACTCATTTTCTCTAGGATTGAGATTTAGAGACTTTATAGTACCTTGGGACTTGCAACCATCAATGACAGGTTCTCTCGCTTTTGACAGTGATTATTCATCAATTACCTATGTTTGATTAATTCTATAGGTGTTCAACTCCAACACATATATTCACACCTATTAGAGTGTACTATATACCTTGGTTCTTATTATCATCATCGGTGAGTTACCTCACATCTAATAACGATATTCATCAATGACAAGTGATTACACAGTTTCTCCATTGTTAGACTTCAAATAATTTATTCACATCGCATAGAGATGTACATCACAAAGTATTTGGATTGAAGACCTTGGGTTTAGTTGCATCTTCTTTTGGTGCACCACACATGTTTATTAAACATTACCACTACTGTATTTTGCATCGGTGCCATGGAGGACTTGGTAAATATTGTTTACAAATTCTTGTTGTTCTCTTATGTACGCTGCCAAACAGATCCACTTTGTATTATATATATATATATATATATCACGGATCTGCAATGTATTGATGTGGCGGCCATGCTTATTTTACCTATGAGCATGCCAAAATATCTAATATTTTGGTTTTTGCATGCAGGTGCTTTCATGTTCCTATGTTCGCAGGACTTCACTCTTATTCATTTGTCAGATCCTTCATCATCTTTTGTAATGTATTTCGGCCATTAGTTGTTTTTTTGCCTACACACATTAGGGGGCATCCGTTATACCATGTTTGGTCACTCCTTGACCAAGATAGATGAGTTTGGCCTTATGTCACCTCAACACAAAACTTTCAGCCCATTTTATCTTATGTTCGCTAGTCCTATACTTGAAACAAGCAAGCACTTGCTAGTTCCTTTTAAAAACTCACGAGGCAATCAAAATGACATAAAAATATAAAGTGCTTGCAAATTGCACCTCTATGAACAGAGATTGTGGATGCCTTCCACCTGGTTGGCCCTGATCTCCCTCCCAAACTAAATTAACTTCCTCCTTATCACATGAAAATGAGGCAAATGGTTGGGTCGTGGAACCAAGAAACCTCGATGTGAAGGTAACTCTATTTGTTGGAGAAATTTTTGTGCAAGCCCTTGCTGCCCTGTTTTGCAATTTATGCCTTTTTGTGTACCCCGTGTACCCCTGGTTCAAGTATATAGTCCCTTGTTTTGGTGAGGTTCAAGTCCATACTAGACTTACCTTATTCTTATAAGTTTGTTGGCTATCAAAGTTAAGGATTGATTTGATACGTGATGAGGGTTGAATGATCTCGAGTTTAGGTGTAGGCACTGACTGCAGCTATCAGGTATGTTTGAGTTTGTTGTAACTCTTGCATTGAAATAATAGATCTCTCTTCT
>SNQJ01S0076955.1:41220-70970 GCA_010110895.2 Picea sitchensis | reverse complement strand
TGGAGAAATTTTTGTGCAAGCCCTTGCTGCCCTGTTTTGCAATTTATGCCTTTTTGTGTACCCCGTGTACCCCTGGTTCTAGTATATAGTCCCTTGTTTTGGTGAGGTTCAAGTCCATACTAGACTTACCTTATTCTTATAAGATTGTTGGCTATCAAAGTTAAGGATTGATTTGATACGTGATGAGGGTTGAATGATCTCGAGTTTAGGTGTAGGCACTGACTGCAGCTATCAGGTATGTTTGAGTTTGTTGTAACTCTTGCATTGAAATAATAGATCTCTCTTCTTCCCTCCCCCAACCCCCTCCCCTTGCCCCCATTCAATGTCATAATTAATCTTGATTATATTTTTGAATTGCGGTTAATGTTTTTGGAGTTAGTTATGCATACGAACTTTGAATTGAATTATTTTGATTCCAGAAGTCTTTGAGAAAGGCTCCAGTGTCTCTCTGTGTGTAGGTGTTGCAGAAAATTTGTGTTGAAGATTGTATGATCCAGTTTGCACGGAAATGAGAAATCATGCTTTTAAACCCATAATTTATCTTCCTACACCTGCCTTTTACTTTTGTTGTTCAAGTTCATTATTGTGGAAAGTTTGAGAATCTGTTCTAGTTACTCTGTTTGTCGATGAGGATGCAACCCACTCATCGGGGATCTCCGCTTTCTGCAGGGAAGAAATTTCTCTAAACAGCTCCTCTTGTGTGATATCTCGAGTGTTGAACTGCCCTAGTGTTGGTTATTTCTCACTTTATTGCAGAATTTGGATTTGTGCTGGTTCTGTTTGATTCTCTCTCTATCTCTTCTTAAATTCAACACTGGTGCCTTATTTGGGTTCATTGAAATGATGGTTGAGAATATCTTCTCCTCTGTCATTGGATTATTCAACAAATTATTGTCTTGACTGGGCAGGAGATTAGGAATATTTTTAGTATTTCTCTTTGAACATATTCTCTATTGACAGAGTGTTCTATGTATAGGTTTCTATAATGGAAAAATGATGCTTCTTTTCTGTTCTCATTTTCAGTTGCTTTGGGGCCCTTTGGGAATGGATTTCCTTGATCATGTTCTGAATTTCTCTGGCAGTCGCTTGCTTGCAAAAATATTGTGTGTTTCTATCTCCTTTATGGAGCCACAATTTTTTTATTTTAACCTCCAATGAACTTCTTTTGTTTCACATGGCTTGCTCCAAAGTGAGCTTGTCTCCCTTTCCCTTTCCAGGTGTTCTTCTCTCAATTTCAGATTGGATGGTTTCCAAGTTATTTGGTAGATTAGCCTCTGAGTGGAGGGATCAACAATGTTTCCCTTCTCCCATCCTTTCAGATTTGATTTGAGCCTTTTAATTTTATATTTGCCAATGTAGGAGGTCGAGCCATACAAGGGGAGCAGGGATTTCCAAGATGGAGTGATTCTGCCCGTGAAGGGTTGAATCAGACGGGAATAGGTCCAAGATTTCTTGACTTGTCTATTTCATGCTGGATTGACCTATGACCTGAGACCAAACAAGGGATAATACTGGATGCAATTTGTAAATTATCTTCCCGGAAAGATGATTGGACCAAGAATCTGTCCAATCCTTCCACTGTAAAATCTGGTCCTATTCTTATGTTTGTCCAGGTGTATTTACCTCTCTTTGGTTTAATGTCAAGTAGTTCCCAGCTCTAGATGATGTCTTCATACTCTCTGCAGGTATCTCTGACAATGCTTCTCCTTTCTTTGCGATGGAGTATGAGATTGGAATCTCCCACCAATATACAACTTTGTCTCTGATTGCTCACATATGTATCTAATATAGAGAGCCAACCATTTTTTCTTTTTGATCCAATCGTTGGGAGTAGATATGTTATAGATTTGGGAAGACAAATTGATAGAAATGCTCTTGAAGGAAAGAAATATCCAATGATCTGAACATGCCTCATGCCTAACCTGAGGAGAGAGGGAGTTCCAAAGAGTTGCCAGGCCTCTTGAAGAACCTCTAACCTCCATGATCCATGAAATTCCTTTATTTCCAAGAAAACTTCCCGGGATAGCTTCATTTCCTAGAGAAGAATTGGATATGGTTTCTCTGACTTGATTAACTGTCTAACTCTACTTCCTTTTAGTTCTAATCCTAGTCCTCTACAGTTCCAAGACAGGATTTTCATGGCTTTAATTTAGGCTCGGAACCATTCCCTGAAGAAAGGGCATGATGAATAGTGGCCTGAATTTCAAGAGCATTATTTTTTTCCACTTCTTATCTGGCTACCTTTGCATGTTTCATTCCTGGTTGTTTCCTCTGATCCTCCTAAGGGGAGACAGTGGGGCATTCAACCAACGGGAGATTTTGGACTTGGTTCCTCATCCTTGAGGCTGTTGATTCCAAGCCATCACGGGTTTTCCTTGGCTACCTTCTTGAAATATTGTGCAACCGGGAGGGGACCTTTGCTTCCAATTCTTCTTGTTGTGCTTCCTTTACTGTACTTTCTTCCATGGGAAGGGTTTCTGTCACTTTTTCCACAGGCTGGTTTTCCGGGGGGGACTTTCTCCCCTTAGGTTTCTAAAATGGCAAATATGTTTTGCATTTCCAGCTCCAGCAGGCCTTGACAATCCCTCTTCTGTTCAGCACCAAGTTTCATCAGTCTCCAGCATTTTCATGCACTTGCACTTTATTTTGTTAGACATTTGGCTTTTAGCTGGAAACCTAGTTCTTTATCTTTTGCTACTTTAAGTATTGTTCTAAGAGTTGCTTTCATACTCCCACTGACTGCTATCCGCCACCAGCCCAGAACATTCCCCTTAGAAAAGGCATGAGGATTTGCCCAAGATACAGCCTTACCACCCTTCCCTCAAGCTCCCACTCACTCACATGCAGAGGTATACCCCCATAATCAAATTTTAAACATAGATATAGATTCCATTAAAACTTCAGAATCCCTAATACCTAAGAGATTATAACATTTAATTTTCAAATTAGCTTTTCAAAATTGTGGAGCGATAATCCTCATCAACAAGGTCCAATACTCAGCTTGATTGAAGATCTTCTCAAGGGTATTAAATTTGTCGATGAGAGCATTCTCCAAATACAGAATTGCTTTGGAGATAGAGTTTCCTGACTTCACCTGAGCCTGGGGGTGCCTTCTTGTTTAACAAGCCTATAGGCTAGCCCACTTTTTGTTCTTACTTCCTTTTTTGGTTGTTTATGTGATTGAATTGAAGGCAGAGACATTATCTTAGAAAGGGTTCAAGTGCCCTACGGAAGGACCCTCCCCGGGTGACTGCTATCTGCCACCTGCCCAGAACATTCCCCTTAGAAAAAAGGCACGAGGATTTGCCCAAGATACAGCCTTACCACCCTTCACTCAAGCTCCCACTCACTCACATGCAGAGGTATACCCCCATAATCAAATTTTAAACATATATATAGATTCCATTAAAACTTCAGAATCCCTAATACCTAAGAGATTATAACATTTAATTTTCAAATTAGGTTTTCAAAATTGTGGAGCGATAATCCTCATCAACAAGGTCCAATACTCAGCTTGATTGAAGATCTTCTCAAGGGTATTAAATTTGTCGATGAGAGCATTCTCCAAATAAAGAATTGCTTTGAAGATAGAGTTTCCTGACTTCACCTGAAATCTGGGGTTGCCTTCCTGTTTAACAAGCCTGTAGGCTAGCCCACTTTTTGTTCTTACTGCCTTTTTTTGTTGTTTATGTGATTGAATTGAAGGCAGAGACATTATCTTAGAAAGGGGTCAAGTGCCCAGCGGAAGGACCCTCCCTGGGTGACTGCTATCCGCCACCTGCCCAGAACATTCCCCTTAGAAAAGGCATGAGGATTTGCCCAAGATACAGCCTTACCACCCTTCACTCAAGCTCCCACTCACTCACATGCAGAGGTATACCCCCATAATCAAATTTTAAACATAGATATCGATTCCATTAAAACTTCAGAATCCCTAATACCTAAGAGATTATAACATTTAATTTTCAAATTAGCTTTTCAAAATTGTGGAGCGATAATCCTCATCAACAAGGTCCAATACTCAGCTTGATTGAAGATCTATTGTGGAGCGATAATCCTCGTCAACAAGGTCCAATACTCRGCTTGATTGAAGATCTTCTCAAGGGTAAGATCCTTACATGTCTCTAAACTAAACTAAACTAATATTTGCAAATCCCAAACAAAGATTTCAATGAACTAGATGCAATTATAATATTGAATATTCAATAGCCACGTGATTTCCCTAGAAGGCTCAAGTGCCACCTGAATCAAACCAAAACACACACAGCTTGAACACAAGAAGATTCAATCCACCAGAAATCTTATGACTAATTATTTTCGAATAATCAGTAGAGAGGCACTCTTCCAACTTAAATTTTTCAACCCCACACACAATGGTTTTAAGTTTTAACTTCTTCAGAATAAGCCTTTACTACAGGAACCTATTGGCCAGTACAATACATAGACCCTACCCAAATACTATTCTGCCATAATGGAGTACAAACTAAATCTGTGTTTACCTCACAAAATAAATGCTTCAATGCTAAGTACATATCGAGAATCTCCTGCCAAATGTATACAGGAAGTATGGGCTTGATTGGAATGAATGCAGTCGAAATGGTCATTTGAAGTTGAACTCATTTAAAAGCATACAAGCTTTAATAGATTCTTCATGATGTGTTCAGGAAGAGTCCAATAGAATCAGTATACGGAGCAACCCTGGTGTACAAATTGACAATTTTACTTCTGGGCTGGATCGTGATAAATCTAAATGGGTAATCTAAAACCTTCTGCAGAAGCACAAATCGTATAGAAGTCAAGCACTGGGTGAACTTCCATAATAAAACGTAGCACACATAAGAATCCTTAAACTCATCTTGGAAAAAAAGAATACTTAAACTCATGAGTCACAAGTATCTGATATGCACCAAATAAGATCTAAAACCAAATTAGAGAGAGATTGTGTTCTTAGATTCCAATAATGTATCAAACTGACAGGCCTAGGGATAAAACATTTGATTTGTCTATACATTAATAGCTTGAAATGAAAGGCAAAAATGCCTTTTGTCAATCATTGGGCCAATGAAGTGCACAGTAATCCAATTCCCAAGGTATACAGTTCACAAAAAGAGGTCATATTTCCCCTCCCATCTTTGGTGAGGTTTTAAATCAGTAACACCATCTATAATTGATCTTTACATTGATCAATTTCAATAAAATTGAAGTGGACTGGGATAACGATTATCAGTTAACCAGAATGCCATAATGCACTGAGAGTGCCTGGATACCTACAGATAACATAGCTACTGTGAACAGAAAAAAGACATGCAGTTTCCAATAAGAGATTATTTAGTGAAGTTCTAAGCTGCAAAGGAAAGGCCATAGACTGGTAGGTGAATTCTCATTTGGGAAGAGATGAAGATAAGCAGTTGACTTAGAAATCTACTTATACAAAACTTTTTGCTACCATATCATAAATTAGCATTAGATCTGCACAACTTGACTTCCATACACTACCAGGTAAGGCCTTCGGTAAATCAAGTCCCTCTTGTTCACATTTATCCTCTACCTCTGCAGCCTCCCTCAACTTACCTTCTTCCCAAAGACTATTCACCAGTAAGGATTTGGTTCCAGCATCAGGCATCAGGTCTGCACTTTTCATGTCTTCAAAAAGTCTCAATGCTACTGCTGCTCTGCCATTCTTACAGTATGCTCGGATAAGAATCCTATAAGCATGAGCATCTGGCTTACTGCCACTCTGTGTGATCCATTGGAACAGCACTTGTATTGTCTTTAAATCACCTGCCATGGCAAAGTGCTGCATCAGACCAGAAAATATTTGAATATCTGGGCAGATATTGGCAAGCATCATTTCCTCAAGAATATTCACAGCCTTTAACCCCTGATTACATTTCACTAAAGTATGAATTAGGGACGAATACAACACTCTATTAGGTTTCAAACCAAATAATTTAATCTCACGGAAAACCCTCAATGCTGCATCTGAATTTTTTGAAACACCATATGCTTCAATGATCAATCTCATGGTGCTTATCGGCAACTTCAAGCACTCTGAACTGGCTTTGGAGAGCAGGCGATCCACCCCTTCGGCTTTCCCATTACGTGCCAACATCACGATCATTCTTGACATGGTGTAGATATCATGCATAAAACTTGGCTGATAAGCAACCCAATGGAAAAATTCCCAGGCTGCATCTATTTTCTTGAATGCTCTCAAAACCTTGCACACCCGGCGGGTATTCCAAACCAGATTTGACTTCTCGAGGGCAGCAACGGTTGCAGGATTCCAATCACTAAGGGCATTCGCTAAAGCAGCTGGATTCATCCAGGGCTTCAATGCCTGACCATCTTCCCTTGAATAACCTCCATCATCACAATTCTTATCATCATCATCGTCATCATCAGTACAATCAATCACTTCCAACATTTCCAGAGCCTGGATATTCTCATCGGGCAAAAGCTCGCTCACTATCTGTTGAGTTTCTTCAGCGAAACCAGCGTCTCGTAAAACCTGCACTGCCGAAAACAATGCTCTACCAGGCAAAATTCCATCCTTCTCCATCTCTTTCATTAGCAACCTCACTGTATCCACATCATTCACTTTGGAAAATCCATCTGCCAATATGCAATACTGTTTGGTAGTAGGCTTGACTCTCAATATGGGCAACTTCTTAAATATCTCAAGAGCTTCATTCAATTTACCCATTTTCACAAGGTGCCTAATGACCACAGTATAGGTTCTGGCATTAGGCAGGACCCCCTCATGTATCATTTCCAAAAACAGGCCTGCTGCTTCCCTATGTCTATTTCTTTCAGCCAGCATATCCATATAAATATTGTAGGATTCGGCATTAGGTTTTTTACGGTAGTGTGAATTTTCATACATCTTCTTCATTTCAGTCCAGATTTCGTGGACTCCTTCAAGGTTTTTAGCCCGGGAGTGCCATCGCAATAAATCCATGTAACTAACAGAGACCTTGCGGTACTTACCAGACTTGATATCCTCGACCGTGGTTTGCATTTCCGGCAGTCTTCCTATGTCGCTCAGGACTTTGATCATGGCGTGGTGGGTGTGCTGACTGTGGCAGAACTCCGGCTTGCATTTTAACCACTCGAAGAAGTCGAGAGCGGTGTCGGCCGTCAGACTGGTGGTACGCAGAACCTGCGCTACGACAAAAGTGTCGAGTTCGAGCCTCTCAAGGGCAATGCTCGTGGAGGGTTTCCAGGGTTTGTTGTGCAGTAAAACCCTCAGCTTGTCTATGAGCTTCGCTCTCTTGAAGTACTGGGATGCTTTGTTGATTTCAGTTTTCTGTGTGGTGTTAGGATTCTTCACGTTCAGTGTGGAGGATAACCTGGAGATGCAAAATAGATTAGCAGGAAATGGTGGATTTATTCTGCCAGTGGAAATGATGCTCTTGCTAGTGCAGAGGAATCTTATTGCCATAGGAATTTGAGGGAAACATGAGCAGTCTCTGAAATGGTATATTGAATTCGTAATATGTTGATACTCTTTTAAATTTGGTTTGTTAGGGCAATCTCCACACTTTTATATGGATTGGAAGCATGTGAATTCTCTGCCTTTATATATAGAGAATTATTATTGTAAATTTTGTGGGGGTAAGATGATTGTTTGTGAATAATTTTTTTTTTTTTTTCTAATTTTAATAGTGAATAATTATATATATATATATATATCAATTGAGAGAAATTATTTATTGAGATAGAAATTATTTATAAAGTAATTATATATTTTTATTTATTTAAATTTAATTTAAAAAGATAATTTTTATAAATTGATGTGATAGTATTTTTTCAACTTTATCATGTGAAATATTTTTAAAAGTATTTTTCATTTTTTTATTAAATGTAAAATTAAAATAAAATTTTACTTGTATGTTTTTTTTTAATGTAAATTAACAGTTTTTTTTTTTTTTAAATGGATAGTTTTATAATTAATATAGATATTAGTAATGTGTGATTTTAAGTTTTACACATCGCGTCAGCATTTCAGCACATCAGCGCGCATTTCAGGAGAAAGAGAGACATTGAACTTCTCACATTTTTTTTATACGAAATCAGATCTCATGAGGATTTATGTTGTAAGGCTTTTAATGCCAAACCATACCTTTGTACAGGTAGTGGTTGGGGTTACCTTAAATGGTTTCCTGTAGTAGGTCCAGATCGTAGTCAAGTCTGGATGAACATTTATGTAATGTAGCTGTAGGAGTATGGTGTCGTATCTGAGATAGTGATAGCACTAAAACGGTGAGGAGAGGATAAGCTCGGGGAGCCCTCTTTTGTAGTTAAGAAAGGAAGAGAAACATAGGGAGATCTAGGGTAGAGAGGCCTGAGGAGGTCTTAGAAGTTCTGAGAGAGAGCTTGAGAGAACTGAGACTTTGTTACAGTCCAGTTTTGTAAACATCTATATAGACACACAGAGATAATAGAAAAACGGTTTTTCCTGCATATTGTTGTTCATGTGTTTATGTATTCCATGAATGAATGTTGTAGATGTATGATAAGTTTCGTTTACAGTAGGAAGATAGATTCCTCTAGCTTTGTTTGAGTTTGTTGTATCATTATGGGTTATTTAGGCTGTGCAAGGAGTACACAACAAAACGTTGGAAGTTCTGTAGCCAACGCAAGGAGTGTGCACCTGAATATCGAATCAAGTTCAGGAGGGGACGTGCTAGGAGGGCATACCAGAAGGATTCACAAACTCAAGGAGGAGCCTTAGAGTTACTGAACACTCTAGAGGAAAGATTGTGCAGAGGAAGCACATAACAGAACTACTGAAGGTTCTATAGAAGCTCTGTTAGGTGAGCATCGAGTGAGTGCAAGGAGTGCACAGAAGAAATCTTTATTGAGTTCAGAGAGAACCAGAGTTACTGAGAACTTTGTAGAGCTCTGTCAGGTGGGCATTGAGCCGGTGCAAGTGTGTACAGAAGGAACTCTATGTTGAGTTCGTAAGGAGATAGAGTTACTGAACACTCTATCAGGAGAAGCTCTGCAAGGTGTGGATCGAGCAAGGAGAACGCCAAAAGGGAGAGAAGCATTTTCTTTGCAAGAAAATACTTTGAATCTGAGTTTGACGAAATCCCAGAAACACAAGGAGTGCGTGGGAGATCAGAGTCTTCTAGGAGACCAAGCTCAGAAGAGATAACACAGAGAGTGTGTAGGAGGCAGACTTATTCTAAGTCTGAAAGCTCAGAAGAGATAACGTTGCAAGAGCAAAGCGAGACCCAAGAGTCGAGTTCACAGGAGAGAGTTCAAAGGACGAAACCTTTGAACGCAGATAAAATCTTCCAAGTTGAGAGAAGGTGGAAGCTCAGGAGGAGGAGCGATAATAGCCATCAGATTTGGTTGTGAGAAGGAGCCTGGACCGTCATATCTATGTCTAGTGAACAGAGGAAGCGCGGAGGAGAAGAGCAGATTTCATCCATCGGATTTGAGCAAGAAGGGATCAGTCGTCGTCTGATCACGAGAAGGTGCACAAACTTTAACGTTGTGCATACACAGGAGATTGGACTCACAAAAGTTCTGAAGTCCCAAAGTCATTTGGGACCGTCCATCATTAGGGAGGACACGTGGCGGACATCCATCAAGATCTGAGTTTTCGGGTGAAAGCACTCTGGGAGGAGAAAGTGCACAGGATTTGAAACTCCCAAACCTCGAAGACCCGAAGCAGATAGAAATTGTCAGATCAAAGGGGAGACACGCGTCAAGAGATTGTGTGTTTCGGATGAAGAGGCTCTGGGAGGAACGAGCGCACAGAAGGTTGGAATACCCGAAGCCTGAATAGTCTAAGAGCCGAGAGTCATTGATCTGTGAGGGGACACTTGTCACCAGATCGTGAGCTCAGGGGAAAGTTACATTGGAGTCTCAGTTGAGAACTGAGATCGTTGGAATAACGGAGGAGGTCCTGGCTGCATACTTAAATGGGCAGGTGTCAGCAGATTGTTGACTCCGGAAGATTGGAGATGGAGGAAAGCGAGGTTTGAGATTTCAAACACCCGAAGTCCGAAGTTGCGAAAGAGATCATAGTCGTTAATATAGGAGGAACAGATCTGATCCGTAGATGGAAAGGGCACAGATTTGAAGCGTTGATTTGGACGTTATCATCAAGATCGTGAGATTGACGATCCTGTGTCATTGCGAGGACAGAGTTACGAGGAGGTTAAGGAATCGAAGGCAGGCCGCAATTTGAACTGTGGTTTCGTCTGGAGGACACATGTACGTTGGAGGAGGATTGCGGGGCGAAAAGTGGGTTGGTCTAAAACCACTCTTGCCTGTACCCGCAATCGTGCATTAGCATAAGGGCACATCCCAGGGTCATATGAAGGAAGGGACTAGTAAAGAGGAGTTAGCGCTCATGAACTGAAGAGCATTGGAATGCGCGGAAAGAACGTGCGGGTATCACAGGACCTGCACCTAGTCAAGAAAAGGGGCCTGTGTATAATTGATCAGGGTTCATTCAGGAGCCTGAAGATTCAATCTGACTCACGATTGGAACGATCTAGAGACCGGGAGGTCGCTGAACCCCGATCTAGAGCTCAAATTTTTAATTTCTGTAGTAGAGGGTAGATAAAGAGAATACTTTGATACCATCAAGTGGTATCCAAGTGAAATTTCATTTGTATATTTCAGGCAAAAAGGATTGAAGGAGAAATTCTTGTAACATCAAGTGGTATCATAAGAAAAAGTTCATCTGTATACAGTAGGTGAAGGAAGACAAGGCGTTGATGCTTTGTGTGATTGTTGCAAGGTGTGCAACAGTCAATAGACAACTAGGTGAGTTGTAGGGGAAGCTGGGAATGCTCTCAGTTGTAGAGTGAACAACAGGCTTGCTAGGAGAGTAGGTAGAAGAAGGAGATGGCTACTGAAGGCCATGAACGTGGTCCAAGAGGAGACCGCCAGCAGAAAAGCAAGGCTGGGATAGACAAAGAGCTCAAAGAGATAAGAACGTGGATGGAGAAGCTTGCATTGAAAATGCAACGAGATGCAAAGGTGCATTGGGTGTATGAATGGCCCATGAAGAAGAAGGTGAAGTGGCCCATTCAGAAATTGTTGGCCAGAGGACAACGAAGGCTATTGAGAAGGTGGTTGAGGCATATTGAAAACCTCAGTGAACTAGAGGAGGAACTGATTCACATTTGTGAACCAGAAACTAGGAAGAGTCTCAGTGATAATGAGGAGAAGAGATCAGAGAAGGGTCTCAGAGACTGCTAAGTGAGCAGTGATGAAATTTTAAGTTGCCAAGTGAGCAATGAGATGGGATCATTGGAGGATCTCATAGACTGCCAGGAGGGCAGGGCAGAAATCCCAGATTGTCAGGTGGGCATGGGAGAAAGAGATGAGACTGTCTGAAAGTCTCAAGAGCTTAGAAGTGAGTTCATGTCAGCGAGGAGTTCTGATAGATGGAGATTCATGTGGATTTGTGGACCATGTGAATGAAGACAATGAGAAGTTAAATACTTCCATCACAAAAGAGGAGGATCAGAGGAGCATTCTGATTATTGGAGGGATCAAGATATTCCTACTAAACAACCAAGTAGAGGCCAGTGCACATGATGAGACTGCAGTAGAAGAAGAAGGACAACCAACGGTGATTGTCATGATGAAGGAGCGGATATCAGAAGTTTCCCAAGGAGAAGAAGATGAGTATTCAGAAGAATGGCTCAAAATTTTTAGCCAGGAAGCTGAAAAGGAGATGATTGTAGCATTGGAGCCTGCAGCAGAAGAGGGAACAGACAGCATGGACTTTGTTGATCTGTATGAAGAACTGGAAGCCCTAGAGAGAAGGGTGATGGTGCAAAGCTTGCACATCCAACATTCTAAGTTGGAGATAGATGGAGGAGCATACCAGCCAGAGGAACAACTGGAGGAAGCTAGAGTTGAACCAGCACAAGGAGCAATGGCAGAGGCTAATCTGTTAGAGGAGGTGACTGAGTAGCAGGAAAATCAAGAAGAGACTGCAGAATTGGATTCTGCAGCAGAGTGGAAAGCTAATTCCATAGAAGAAGAAAACAACATGGGGGATCATAATGATCTACCCATTGGTAAGACAGAAGTGCAGCAGAGAAGACTGCACACAAATAGCTAGCCACTGGAGCAGCTGGATGAGGTGATAGAGGAGATCATGAAGCTAATGTTAAGGTCAGCAGAAGCAGTCAACAAAGAGGAGCTAAATAGGGGAGAGACTTCCATAGCAGCAGGAAAGAAGAAGAAGAAGCATCAGCATAGTTGGAGAGGAGCAAGAGGACAACTCCATAAGAGAATTTGGGATCTAGGAGGATCTCAACACTGGAGAAGAGGATCTCATGAGCATGAGCTCATGATTTTCCCAGCTATGGAGTATGATGCAGGAGCATCGCTCCACCTTCGCAGCACGCCAGCATTCCCGCACATCAGCGCACATTTCAGGAGAAAGAGAGGCATTGAACCTCTCACATTTTTTTATTATACGAAATCAGATCCCATGAGGATTTGTGTTGTAAGGCTTTTAATGCCAAACCATACCTTTGTAAAGATAGTGGTTGGGGTTGCCTTAAATGGTTTCCTGTAGTAGGTCCAGATCATAGTCAGGTCTGGATGAACATTTATGTAATGTAGCCGTAGGAGTATGGTGTCGTATCTGAGATAGTGATAGCAGTAAAATGGTGAGGAGAGGATAAGCTTAGGAAGCCCTCTTTTGTAGTTAAGAAAGGAAGAGAAAGATGGGGAGATCTAGGGTAGAGAGGTTTGAGGAGGTCTTAGAAGTTCTGAGAGAGAGCTTGAGAGAACTGGGACTTTGTTACAGAACATATGTATAGACACATAGAGATAATAGAAAAGCAATTTTTCCTGCATATTGTTGTTCATGTGTTTAAGTATTCCATGAATGAATGTTGTAGATGTATGATAAGTTTCGTTTACAGTAGGAATATAGATTCCTCTAGCTTTGTTTGAGTTTGTTGTATCATTCTGGGTTCTTTAGGCTATGCAAGGAGTGCACAACAGAACATTGGAAGTTTTGTAGCCAGCGCAAGGAGTGTGCACCTGAATATCGAATCAAGTTCAGGAGGGGACGTGCCAGGAGGGCACACCAGAAAGATTCACAAACTCAAGGAGGAGCCTCAGAGTTACTGAACACTCTGGAGAAAAGATTGTGCAGAGGAAGCACATAATAGAACTACTGAAGGTTCTGTAGAAGCTCTATCAAATGGGCATCGAGCGAGTGCAAGGAGTGCATAGGAAGAACTCTTTATCGAGTTTAGAGAGAACCATAGTTACTAAGAACTCTGTAGATCTCTGCYAGGTGGGCATTGTGTCGGTGCAAGTGTGTACAGAAGTAACTCTATGTTGAATTCGTAAGGAGACAGAGTTACTGAACACTCTGTCAGGAGAAGATCTGCAAGGTGTGCATTGAGCAAGGAGAACGCCAGAAGGGGGAGAAGCATTTTCATTACAAGAAAATACTTCGGATCTGAGTTTGACGAAATCCAAGAAACGTAAGGAGTGTGTGGGAGATCGGAGTCTTTGAGGAGACCAAGCTCATAAGGGATAACAAAGAGAGTGTGTAGGAGGCAGACTTATTCTAAGTCCAAAAGCTCAGAAGAGATAACACTGCAAGAGCAAAGTGAGACCCAAGAGTCGAATTCACATGAGAGAGTTCAAAGGACGAAACCTTTGAACGCAGATAAAATCTTCCAAGTTGAGAGAAGGTGGAAGCTCAGGAGGAGGAGTGATAACAACCATCAGATTTGGTTGTGAGAAGGAGCATGGACCGTCAGATCTACGTCCAGTGAACAGAGGAAGTGCAGAGGAGAAGAACGGATTTCATCCGTCGGATCTGAGCAAGAAGGGATCAATCATCGTTTGATCACGAGAAGGTGCATGAACTTTAATGTTGTGCATACACAAGAGAGTGGACTCGCAAAAGTTCTGAAGTCCCGAAGTCATTTGGGACCGTCCATCATTAGGGAGGACGTGTGGCGGGCATCCATCAAGATCTGAGTTTTCGGGTGAAAGCACTCTAGGAGGAGCGAGTGCACAAGAGTTGAAACTCTCGAACCCCAAAGACCCGAAGCAGATAGAGACCATCAGATCAAAGGGGAGACACACATCAAGAGATCGTGTGTTTTGGATGAAGATGCCCTGGGAGGAATGAGCGCACAGAAGGTTGGAATACCGGAAGCTCGAATAGCCGAAGAGCCGAGAGTCGTTGATTTGCGAGGGGACACTTGTCACCAGATCGCGAGCTCAGGGGAAAGTTACACTGGAGTCTCAGTTGAGAACTGAGATCATCAGAATAGTGGAGGAGATCCTAGCCGCATATTTAAAAGGGCAGGTGTCAGCATATTGTTGACTTCGGAAGATTGGAGACGGAGGAAAGCGAGGTTTGAGATTTCAAACACCCGAAATCTGGAGTTGCGAAAGAGATCACAATCGTTGATCTAGGAGGAACAAATCTGATCTGTAGATGGAAAGGGTGCAGATTTGAAGCGTTAATTTGGATGTCATCGTCAAGATCGTGAGATCGACGATCCCGTGTCATTGCGGGGACATAATTTGCGAGGATGTTAAGGAATCAAAGGTGGGTCACAGTTTGAACCGTGGTTTTGTCTAGAGGACACGTGTAGGCTAGAGGAGGATTGCGGGGCGAAAAGTGGGTTGGTCTAAAACCACTCTTGCCCGTGCCAGCAATCGTGCATTAGCATAAGGGCACATCCCAGGGTCATATGAAGGAAGGGACTAGTAAAGAGGAGCTAGCGCCCGTGAATTGAAGAGCACTGGAACGCGCGGAAAGAAGGTGTGGGTATCACAGGACCTGCACCTAGTCAAGAAAAGGGGTCTATGTATAATTGATCAGGGTTCATTCAGGAGCCCAAAGAATCAATCCGACTCACAATTGAAACGATCCAGAGACCAGGAGGTCGCAGAACCCCGAAGGGGAGGGGGGCTTGCATCACTTCTCTTTATGAATTCATATATGTATGTTTGTCTTATTTTGCCTTATTCTCATATTTTTTCAAGTAAATTATTGTAGGAAAACTAAACCTTTGTAGCTTTGGACAAAGAAGTCCCATGGGATAGCACAGTTGGTAAGACATGCGCACACTCTCTCGGTACATGGAGAGATCACGGGTTCGAGCCTTGTGTCCCTGGGATCACAGTTTAGCATCCCATATCATCCACGAAGTGGGAAAGTATCGGGTGAGTTTCCTGCTCAGAATTTTCTGAAGAAAAAAAAAACTTTGGACAAAGATGAAGTAATAACTGTCTTCTTTGAATCTCTATTCATGTAAATTATTGTAAGAGAGTCAAACCTTAGAGAAATTATTTATTGAAATATAAATTATTTATAAAATAATTTTATATTTTTATTTATTTAAATTTAATTTAAAAAAAAAAGTAATTTTATAAATTAATGTGATAGTATTTTTTCAACTTTATCATGTGAAATTTTTTTAAATGTATTTTTCTTTTTTCATTAAATATAAAATTTTACTTGTATTTTTTTTAATGTAAATTAACAGTTTTATAATTAATTTTTTTTATAGTTTCTGATAGTATTTGGGCGAGTTTTTTTCCATTGTAATACTGGTCACAGCCTGACAGGACTTGCAGTGTAAAATGAATTATATATATAATATAATTCGAGTAATTTTTTTCTTGGAAAAAAATAAATTAATAGTTTTATAATTAATATAAATATTAGTAATGTGTGATTTTAAGTTTTACCATATTCAAATTATACCATATCAATTTAAAACATTAATCCATACATGCGAGTTTGTTTTCTTTGCTTTTCTTTATGAATTCATATATGTATGTTTGCCTTATTTTGCCTTATTCATATATATGTATGTTTACCTTATTTTGCCTTATTCTCATATTTTTTCATGTAAATTATTGTAGGAAAACCAAATCTTTGTAGCTTTGGACAAAGATGAAGTAATAATTTTATCTTCTTTAAACCTCTATTTATGTAAATTATTGTAAGAGAGTCAAACCTTCATTTGCAACTTTGGAAATGAAGCAACGACATTAAGAGGGAAGGAATGAGAGGAGGAGGAAGTATTATATGGCATTGTGTTTATACAATACCATGGATAGATATGAGGTTATTTTATGTGTCATTTCTTAAATGTAATTGGTAATTTATAATATATAGTTTAATTTAATTTATATATTAATGTTAGGGGGTTAAAAATAAATGGTAAATGGAATTGAAAAAAGTATATGAACAAAAAAATATAGTGGGAGTGTTTATTGCATTTTTTCTAAAGTAAAATAAAATATGAAAAATCACATTTGAGAAAGGAAAAAGAAAGTGAAAGATTGAGAAAGATCACGATGAAACTAAGCATCGAAGCAATCTCATTCGAACATTCTTATGGTAATTGATGTGAAGAAGGAATGAGGGATAATGTTTGTGTCAATCTTTGACAGAGGATGTTAAAGCCTACAATGCTTCACTGCACTACCAAATGTGCATTCACCATAAGATCTTTTAGGTCATGGCATGTCCAATCCCTAGGAGTATGAGGTGATTAGCCTAAAATTAACAATGTGGGATAATAGGGAGGTAAGGGTTTTTTCCCAAAACTAAAACATCTCACAAAATAAATAAAGCAAGGCATTTTTGTTCCTCATTCTCTATAAAATAAAATATTGAAGGATGCATGTGAAGAGTTTTATAGCCACAAATCTCATAGTAAATAGCGTATCTAAAGGCTAAATGATCTTCAAGCTTGGGCTCTCGAATACAAAGTCTACAAATATGTTGTTTACATAGAATGTGGTAGTTTGACTTTGTTTAAAGTTGGTGGGAACAAACTCAAAGTTATGTTAAAGGGACTTCCAAACAACATGATAACATTCTCTTGAGACACTTTAGAGTTTGGATTCAACCATCCTAGAGGAACACATAACATTGAGAGGCAAAAATACAGATAAAACTTAGAGTGATGAAGGAGTTTAAGTATTAAAAGGTGTAACACATCTATCCATGTTCCTTTCAAGTATATATGTGTAGATCTCTTTGCAAATGTCTTTAGCATTTTCCTACTTTGTGTGATGATGAGTATAAATAAATAAATAAATAACTCAAAACAAGGGGCCCAATAATTATATGTCAACATCCACTTGTGAAAAAAAAGTAGATACCTTAATATACTAACTAGATTTGCATCCTTGTGTAGGAGATTGGAGTTCTAAATACAAGTATCCATTGCAATCTTAATGGGAATCAACCTCACATAAATAATATATATAACATACTTATAATGTGGAATGAATGTGTTTCCCATATCCACTTAGGATGATTGAGTTCTAAGTTTGTTTTTTTCATTTAAATATTAAAGTGAAAAGAAAAGAGGATGTTCCAAATTCACTTAAGATTATTAGTAGCTAAACTATTTTCTTCATCTAAATATTTTTTAATAACATAGTGAAGGAGTTTGAGAGAAAATTTAGCTCTAGATGCACACCTACCAATGGGGATGGATACTCTGGTTATGAAGGCAGGAGTTATAGCTTTTCAAACACAATAATGGGGGAGCAGAATTCCAGGTTACAGGCACGTAGTTTCCTTAGTATGTTTCTCTGGGCTCTTTCCAGGTTTTTGGTAAGTATTGTTCTGTTTACACTTCCCTGGGTTCTAGTTTCCACTACTTTCCCACTATTTTTAGCCTCATTTCACTGTTTCTTCCACTCTAGGGGTTGGACCCACACTCACCATAACCCTCCCACTTACTGACCATCACTCTTTTATTTACCATTATTAGTCCTTGATTCCAAGACAGGGCACATTTCCACATCCCATCGCTGGAATGTTCTTGGTCTGACCTCTAGCACAAAACTTCCAATGGAGCCCAGTTGGTGGGGATCCTCACAACTGCCAAAACCATATGACATAACACATCACGTAGCAGCCTTAATGAAACCTACAGATGAGGTAATGTGGCAGCAGTCGAGTCTTTTCGCCAAGGTAGATGCCCTAGACACTAGTACACCTTCCTAAAAGTCCACTCTGCCAGATGGGACATCCCTCCTTCATTCTTCCTTTAATGATTTACCTAGTTTCCCTCCCCCTCACTTCGACACCCTACCTGGTCTAAATCACTCTGCATGTAAAACCTCTAAGGCTCCCTTTGCAGCCAGAGGAGATATTACACACAGTGTGAAGGCATCTCATCCTACCTACACCAAGGTTACATACTCCTCTAGGAAACCTAGTAACACTCGGAGGATGTGGAAACATGTCAAGACACACCAGAAACTGGTTATGGGCTCAGATGTCAGGTTAGAAGAGGTTGCTCGGCTCGCCCTCTGCAGTCTTGTTGGAAAGATCTCCTACTATTTTCTAAGAGATATTCCTATACAGGAATGGGTCCAAACCCATTGGTTTCCCCTTATGGGCTACATGCCGAAAGTCCTCTATTTCACCAGAGGCTAGCTTGGCTTCATTTGCAAGTCTCCGGAGGACCAAACCAAGCTATTAGAACACAGATGGATTATGGGAGGAAGCACCCAATGATAAAGAAGTGGTGTGTAGCTTTCAACCTGACCGTCGATTATTTTCAACAATGCCACCTGTGGGTGCTCGTTCCAGGCCTACCCATTCACTTGTGGAATGAACCTGCGCTCAGGGCTATAGGCAACGCTCTGGGTACTTTTATCTCTATGGATAATGTCAATTTAAAATCTGCAAATAGGAAAGTGGCCCATGTTCTGGTCGATATGGACATACACCATGGTTTACTGAAAGTTTTAGAGATAGACCAACGTGGTAGGAAAACCATCAAATGACTTGATTATCTCGACATTCCCTTCAGGTGCAACCTCTGTCACAAAACCGGTCACCTTCGTCAGGATTGCAGCGGTTGGAGCTCTCCGGAAGAAATAGAAGAATTAGAAAAACAAGAGTTTTTATATAACTCATCTCTGGAAACAACCAACAATGTTTTTGGAGCTTTCCATTTCCCTTCGGATATTTCCAGTTCTCCCACTCCTCTGGATACAATTATGGGTAAGCTACATTCACATTGCCCTTTGTTTTTTTCTACTTTAACATATTTGGAAAGGGAGGTTTTGGACGCTTTGGACTGGTTGAAGGTGAATACTACTTTGAGGGGGGACCCCTGGAGGGGGTTATGATGGTTGCTAGGTCCATTGATAAGGACACCATTTTACAGAAGACAAAAAATCCCGGGAGTTTTCTATAGCCAGTCTTAGACGCACAAGATTCTCCTAGGGTTCTGATTCCCATAGAAATCTCTTCTACACCTATCACTTCCTCACCAACACAGGATAACTCTCAAATTTATTTTCCCCCCACCACTACGCCTGTTATCCACCTCGAGTCTTCTGCCACTCTTCCCGGTTATCAAGAATCCACAGAAACAGACTCTTCTTTAAACGAGGTTCTTGACTCCTTAATACCTTACTTGTGTGACCACTCATCCACTATCCCTCTAACATCATACTTGGGTAAGTCAGTGTATAAAAAAATGCCACTTGATGGTACATCCAGCACCTCCCGACCGATTGGTTCAGGCATAGGAAAATAATATGCATGGTCACATGGCTTGGGGATTGAGTACTCACCGATAAAAACCCATAGCGCCAGGAAGAAGGCCACTTCCTCCTCTTCCCAACAACCTGATTCAGTTTCTACTTCCATGGACTGTGGGGCACTTAGAGCAGTGAAGGCCCTTGCTAGGGCTAGATAATGATTTTTCTATCCCTCAATCTTCAAGGGGTGGGAGGCTAACTAAAAACGGCCTCCGTGAGACGTCTATTGGACAAGACTCATATGGACATCATTTTATTACAAGAAACCCTGGTCCCTGAACAAAAAGAGAGAAATTACATGAGTGGCCTTCGACCATCATGGGTTATCTGTGCTGTTAAATAGGGACCTCGAGCGGGCTCTTCATAGCTTGGGACCCCGTTAAATTTGATCTGGTACCTTACCTTTTTGTTGGTGTCATATTATTGACAGGTTATTACATTGCCAATAAGAGAAATATTTTAATACTAAATACTTATGGCTCGTGTGCGGAGAGGAGGAATTTTTGGAATGTGGTTGAGGAAAGTGGCATTATTTTACATAAAAATCTAATCATAGTTGGAGACATGAATTTCACCGTTTATCCTAGTGAAATTTGGGGTCGATCAACACAGGCTAGGCCACTTTCAGAATATTTCAAAGATATATTCCAAAACAACCATTTGGTCTATGTACAACCGGACATTATCATCCCTACCTGGAGGAATGGCCACCAAGGGTCTAGCTCTATTACAAAGCGTTTGGACAAATTTTATGCATTGGAAGAGCTACTCTCAGATGTAGGTATACATCGCTCCTGGGTGGAATACCCCTATGTATCCGATCACGCCCCTATTCTATTACAGTTAGAGATCGGACCAAAACACGGACCCTATCCTTCAAGCTCAATCCATAGTGGTTATCAGATAAAGACTATATTTCCCTTGTACATGAGATTTGGCCAAATCCACTATATCTTTATGAAGGTGGAAAACAACGCAGAATCATCTGGAAACTAAAGGATCTAAAAAAAAGGACCAAGCTATGGATCAGGGAAAAGAACAAGAATATCCTGTTGAGAATGGAACAATTGGAATCCAATATAAATGATATTTTAATGCACCGGGCTAGTGGTGAATTAACAAAAGATACATAAAAGTTATTAATTTGTTTGGAACATGAGCGCAACAACATCCTAAGAGAAAAAGAAGAACTATGGAGCTAGCACAACAAATCTATTTGGATTAATGGAGGGGATCAAAACATGAAGTTCTTTCACCAATACGCCAGCTTTAAGAGAAATAGAAAACACATTTGGGAAGTCGAAGACTCCTCTGGGCACCAACACATAGGCCAGGAGAATATAAAAGTTAAGGCCGTGAGGTATTTTAGTAATTTTTTCAAAGCACAGGGAAAACATTTAACTATGGATCAATGCAGACTTGCTGGGATCTTTCCTCGCATGGTAACATATACAGATACAAACACTCTAGCTCATCCTGTCAACTTAGAAGAGTTAAAGGAAGTGCTACATTCCTTTAAGAAATATAAGAGTCCATGTCCCGATGGATGGACTGTGGAGTTTTTCACCATATTTTTTGATCTTGTGGGGAACGATCTATTGGAAATGGTAAAGGAGTCTTGAACTAAAGGGCAGGTAATTAGCGGTCTCAAATCTACCTTTATCACACTGATTCTGAAGTCAAACAAGCTGACTACCTTCAACGACTACAGGCCCATCTCTGTTTGCAATCTTGTTTACAAATTAATATCTAAAATAATTTCAAATCATATCAAGCCCATCCTATCCAACTTCATCTCTACAGAATAGCTCGGGTTCCTAAAAGACTGACAGATATAGGAGGCCATTGGCACAACTCATGAATGCCTTCATAGCATCAAGAAGAAGAATTACAAATCTATAATCTTGAAGCTAGACTTACAAAAATGATATGATTGTTTTGACTGGGATACTTTGAGGTTGATTTTGCTACAATCAGGTTTTGATGTTCAATTCACCAACTGGATAATGAACTGTGTTTCCTCATCTTCCTTTGAAATTTTAGTGAATGGGGAAGCGACAAACTTCTTCAAGAGCGATCAAGGTTTACGTCAGGGTTGTCCTTTATCCCTGTTGTTATTTATTTTGCTATTAGAAGGACTTAGTTTGCTATTAAAAGATAGTAAGGAAGTTGGGAAGATCACATGTATTAGAGTATCCAGGTTGATAAAGACAATTCACATCTTATTCGTGGATGATATATTAATTATGACAAATGCTTCATTAAATGAATGGATAGAAATCGAAGATATTATCAAAATTTTCTGCAAAGCCTCTGGGTTAAAGGTAAATGTACAAAAATCCAATGCATTATATGCCGAATTATCGTAATCTGAGTTGGCTCCATTTCAGAATGTTCTTCCATACAGTTTTTCTTTGCTTTCCACATGTTTAAGATATCTGGGTTTCTACATGTCAACTGGACCCCATAGAAGCACATACTGGAACTAGCTATTGTCTAAGTTGGAGAACAAAATTTATCTCTGGTGTAATAGGTGGTTGTCCCTGGGTGGACGTTACATTTTAGTTAAGTTGACACTTGAAAGTGTGCCAATTTATTGGTTGTCCTTGACTATCATAACGTGTTCTGTTTTAAACAAGATCAAGAATCTTATGTATAACTTCCTCTGGAGAGGGAACAAGGACTTTCCACATCTACATCTATGTAGATGGATGTCTCTGGCAAAGCCAAAAATCCATGGAGGTTGGGGCTTCTAGAATATATTTCTCTTTAGTAAATCTTTAGCTGCTAACACTCTATGGAGGGTTCTAATGGGCATTGGCATCTGGCATGACGTAATTAAGGACAAGTACCTCTCATCCTACACGATCATTAATTGGCTCAGATCTCCATCCTTCTCCCTGAAACGAGTTTCCAAGATCTGGGGTGGTTTATTAAAATCAATTCACTTGATTACTCACTAGCTTAGCTGGCTTTCGGGGTCGGGCAATCTAGTGGCGGTTGGCATTGATAAGATTATGGGGTTGGAGGAAAACTCTTTCCTCTCGCCGAAACTGATTACAGTCTTAAAAAAAAAGAAGATCATTGTACTCTCTCAGGCATGGAAAAATGATGAACGATCTGGGCACTCGCCCACCTGGTACAATTATACAGACCTGGACCTCTCTAGCCCGCTGGCGATGGAATGGGATCGCTACATTAAGGCACTTATTAGCTCTGGTGTCTCCATTGTGGACGACAACGACAAATTGATGTGGACGGGAGGTGACCACTCCGGTATTCTAACTGCAAGGAATGTATATTTGGCTTTTCTTACCACTCAGGACAACAATGTCATAAAAGGATGGAGACGTGGCTTATGGAAGTGGATTATACAACTAAAAATAAAAAAAATTTACTTAGATGGAAATTGAGGGGAAGATACACACATGGGAGACTCTACAAAGGAAAGGATGGGAAGGTCCCAGTCGTTTCTCACTTTGCAATTGTTCTTCTGAAGACATAAACCACCTCTTTATCTCGTGCTTCTTCACCATTTCTACTTGGAAGAGATTAAAAACACTCCTACACCTTAAGGATATTTGGAATGGCACAACATTGTTGGATGGTTATAATCTCTGGACAACAGATAAATCAAATATCCCATTCCTTTCGGCTCTCACCTGTTGGTTTTTATGGTTGGAGAGAAACTCTGCACTATTCGAGGATACTCCTCCCTCTGTCAATTGGGTTACCATTAAAATTTTGGGCGCTTTCCAATGGAAGCAGAGCATTCAAAATCCACTTCAAACCCATCCTTGTGACTTTACACACTGAGAAGAATTTACCATAGCATGTTTTGATGGGGCAACCATCGCAGATAGGAATCTTTGTGGCACAGGGGGGTATTTAAAAACACACGGTTCCTATGTTACCAGATGGATAATGAATCGTGGTCAAGGTACAAACACAAAAGATGATATTTTGGGTGTCTGGGCCTCGTTGACTATAGCACAACACCTTTCATATACTAAACTACAGATCCTTGGCAATTCAAAGGTGGTCATAGACTGACTAAATAAAAGAGGCAGATTACAAGCTTGTGCCATAGAGGGATGGAAGGGCAAAGTACAGGGCCTAATAAAAAAAATTCAGGATTTAAGCTTGCATCATATCTACAGGGCACACAACAAAGAGGTTGACATATTATCAAAGAAGTATTTTATGGAACCTGAAGGCAAGATCACCTTTTTCAGCTGGGAAAATGGCATGGAGGGCCATAGAGAACACATCACTCTTTTCTAGTCTTGCCTTTTGATAGTGATTTGGTAGTTTTATTTCTGCCCTGACATGTTAGAGCAGTGAACAAGTGATTGTGTATTTTTGTCTTCTCATGTTTTTTTTTTGTAATGACACAGTAACTATATTCCTAGGATAGTTTTTGTGATCCACGAGATGTAATAGTTATATTTCTAATATAATGGAGAAATTTTCTTTATGGAAAAAAAAAATCTCTCAATACAATTATTACATGTTTGTCTTGAATATGAACTACAAACTTCACAACCATGTGAATGCATAATATACATAAAGTTCGAGCCTAAGTTTGCCACACTCAAAATTAATGATATCACCCTTCTTGAAAATGGAGACCATATTTCTATCATATTAAGGAAAAACTCCCCATATGGAATTGGTCCTCTTATGAATTAAAAAACATGTTTATTTTTATTTTTTGAACTTTTGTAGAATATTTATTTTGCTAATAAAGAATGTATTATTGACAAAGACCATGAGTCTAAATAACTTAAGATGTCATTGAGTGAAGTTAAATGGTAGATACTTGTTTAAAGGAGAACATATTGTGTATTAATGTGTGGAAAATGTAACTTGTACCAAAATAGCGTGGAGTTAAGAATCATAGGGCCTTGCAAATCAACTAAAACATTTATTTTACCAAGGAAAAAAATGAGACCATAAATGTAGCAAAATTTTTCTAATCGATTTTGCAAAAACTCTTCTAAAGAAGTAGTATGATATGATTGCATCCCTGTATCATTGTAAATAACAATAGTGTATAGAGGGATTGTAAACCTTTCTTAGCATACACAACCTAAAATTAGCATATTCACTTGGGGGACCCAACTAACAACATTGCACACATCCAATTTCTATAGCATGGGTTAATTAGAATTGCATATATTGCATGTATACTATGTATTTCAAGTTGGTGCCTTAGTGGTTGGAATGGGATGTTTGTTACGACGAAAATATCTCTATGGAAAGGGGTAAGCCACAACAGACAGAATGACACACATAAATCAACTCTAATCCCAAGTATGCTATATAAATGAAATGCTAACAAGACAAGGCCAATATCCTACCTTGTCCGGACGTTCGATGAAGACCACCGTTGAGCACGCAACCCAAATTTTTATACCTGCAACTTTTCCTCAACAACCAAGATACGCAAGCATATGGTGATAATATATAATGTTAGCATATATATTAGCATAATCCATTAACATACATGACAAATACGCCCATGGAATAATCATTCAAATATTTGCAAGATATCAATTGGACAAGAAAAAAGTATTTCTATTAAAAATAATCAACTAAAGTACATAGGTGACAAACTTCTGTAACGACACATATCGGAATCGAGAAACTAAGTCCCTCCAGCTGGGCCTCCACCACTTCAATCATCCACCAAAGGCAAGCTCATATAAATGAGTCGATGAGGTTCTCCATCACAAAGAAGGAAGAGCTTGGGGGTTGAACAAGGAGTTCTGACTTTCAAGGACAAAGGGATGCAGACTCAATATGAAGTGAAATTTCTCCAGGGTGTCTTTTTTCTCAAAGTTGAATTGTTGAATCCCTCAAGGCTTGGATATGGCTCAATTTATAGCCTTCAAATGGAACTAAAGGGTCGAGTCGGAGCGTTTCTAGTATATGGAAGGTCAAGGGTCATCGATCTCGTGACATGGCATGGAAACCCAACATTATTTTTAATTTTGAGCACCAAACCTGATGTATGCGGGTTGTAGTGGAGAAACCTACATATACGCTTGTTGTATAACTGATAGGGCATGTATGTGTGGAAAAATATGTTTTTTGGCTCTAGAAGGTGCAAAAGGGGACTTCAAGTCTGCATAGGGAAATGGAGAGGTCATCTAAGCAAGTTGCATGGAGCAAGGCAAAATTTGTTGTAACAATGTTTCCATGTAAATATTCCAAGTTCAAACCTTGATAGGTGTAGAGCCCTTTTGTGTGTGAGAGGGAAGGTGTTTGAACTCTTTGAGTTGGTTCCCTTTGTCATCAAAGAGATATATCTGACAAGGCAAATTGGTTTAAATGGATGTTAATATGATACTTTTTCACATTGAAATATTTGCAAGCTATATGAAAATATGGTGGACATAGGGCGATGGACATGACCAAAAACATAACCCTATTAAGAGGGAAGGGAAGGAGATTTTATAGTTGTAAAAAAAAATTCGAAATGCCACAAACTGAAAAAACCCTATTAATAAAGAACTTTTTTTTTCCATGAAAAAATTGCCTCGAATTTATATTAGGTATAAATCATTTACATAGACTATTGCCAAAGCTGCAATGATAATGTTGTTTGATCAGACGAAGTAAGGACGTGTTGTCCATTACTGATAAATCGGTCCCATAGATAAAACGAGAATCGCTGTAATATGTGGTCGCCCTCTACAATAGGCTCCTTTCATCAAATATGGAGGGAAAGAACAGGGAGTGAACTGTGAGCAGAAGAAATAACAGAGCAAATCCGGCCGGGGGTGCAGCGATGGGAACAATGCTTTGAACCGCAGCAGCAGTGATTGAGTCATTAACCTTCAAAGAGATTAAAGGTGGAGATTGGAATCTCTATACCATTTACACAATGAAAGACCGAGAGCCTTCCAATAACACCATTGAGAGCCCTCTTTGATAGCGAATCCGCAGCCTGATTGTGTGTCCTGTGGATATGCCGGAACTGGATGTCAGAGAACTTGTTTGCTAACATCCGCGTTTCACGTTTCCAACCCTCTAAGTGAACTGAATGAAGCTTGCTGGATTGATTTATCCAATCAATAATCAGTTTCGAGTCTCCCAATACACAGAGGTGGTCTAAAGACCAGAAATTTGAAAGGGATAGAGAAACCCAAAGGCCCATTAACTCATCTTTGTTGTTAGAACCCGATCCACAATTTAGGAACCAGAAAGTAGTCCTAGACTGGTGAGTTTTGAGTGTGCCCCCTGCCCCACAACATAGGCCGCTTTGAAGAGCTGCACCATCAAAACAAATGAGAGTGGTGCCATCCAAAAGATGGAAATCGATGGCTTTTGCGTGGATCATCTTTTGGGAGGTCGGCTGCCAATTTAAGTTGGAGTGAATCCTGTGGAGAACCGATTGGCTGGAGGGAGGCTGCCCTTCAAATAGAACCTGGTTCCTCTCTATCCAGATCCACCAGCAAACAAGAGCAGCCAAAGAAAAGGGAGCTGATTTGTGTTTTTGCCAGGCAACAAAACACTCGGAGATGGAGTCGCCCTTCCATTAATAAAGAACTTGCATAATCTCTAGAAAGCAAGCCATAAAATACAAAATTGCTATGTTAGGCTTATATCTTTTTTTTTTCACTCTTTAGATTTTTCCTTTGTACATGTTTTATAACATTGTGGAGACATATAACCATTTTCTGTTTTTTTTTCACTAAGACTACAATAATTTCTTTCATTAGATTTTTATAAATAAATTTGATCATGATTATATTACTTTCAACAAAAAAATTACAAAACTAACAAGTTTTGGTGATCCTTTTAGACGAGAATAAAGATCTCAAACAACCTTGATATCAACAAAACATAAGATGATGCTAGAATATTAACACTAGAATGGGTAATCATAAGGACATGTGTAAACCAAAACCAACTAATGTTCAAACTAGTAACCAACAAACATATGGGCCACAAAATGTAATATTAACACTATAAGATAACAATTGTATCATAAAAAAAAGAGAGCAAGGAAAACCAAAGTAGTAGTTACATTGAATATGATTTTTCATATAAACAGAATTATGAATTCAATATGCAATTTATTTCCAGAAAGTTCTACAACAATGAATAAGGTTGTCACATCCAAAAAGTGCCAATAACTACCAAAAAAATAACATTGGTCAAATTACATCTCATTAAAGGGGCAAGGGAAGAGGAATTTTGATTTCATCTCTTTTAATTGTTCTCTGCTATCAATAATCACAAGGGATCTACCAAATATTATGTATGTTGTTGAGAGAGGTGGAACGCTGTTTCAAATTCAAACACTAAATCTTTTAATTTAGCAATAAAGAACATCCTTTTTAATTCATAAATATTATTCTTCATAAAAATGTGTTTTTGCAAGATGGAGGATAAGATTTTATCATGTACCAAACCTTGCCCATCCCGAGATCTACGAGTTGTCTCCCATGGCCATGATTGGGGAGAGTGAAGGTGGAATCAAAATAATAGTGTTGTATTCTTAAACATGTTTAAGACAAAAAAAAAAAATACTTTGAGCATTAATGTTGCAAATGGGTGTAATTTAAGGTTGATGGTAGTGAGATCGTCCTAGATTTGTTGTAATTGATGGTGAATTGGTTGCAAAAGGATTCACAAGAGCGAGAGAAGTTAGGGATTATCAAATGGCAATTTTGGACTCATAAGAGCACAATGAGAATGTAAAAACTTTTTAAACCAAGTATTATTTCAATTTCTTTCCCATGTAGTTTTAAGATAGCTTTCGATCTTTCAATTATTCTAAAAAAAAAATATAATAACCCACTCGGTAGTTATGGCTGCCTAGAACGAGGTACGTCTCTTGTAATATGATTTGGGGTTGGTTGAGACAAAAAAGGAATTTACCTTGCCCCATTGCAACATGTACTTCTCATTCTTCGTGTCCTTGGAGCTCAACTTCATAGAGAAAACATCACATGCCTTCATCATGATGTCGCTCAACATAGTAGAGGGATAGGTCTTAGACTCACTTCTTGTATTTAACGTGAAGAGACGAAGCATGTAGGTTTGAATCAATGGAGGAATGAATCTAATTTGGGTGTGAAGGGGGCATAGATTTGGAATTTAAAGCATGACCAATGGCTTTGAAACCTCCTTTTTCTCTTCAACACAAGATTTAGGCATTACTTCCTTTGAAAAGTCATTCGTATGATAAATTTTGATTGAAAAAACGCCAATATGAAGAATGTATTTCCTTCTTTTTGTTAGGATATTTCAACACTAGGAGCTAATTAAGTTCAACTTAGTCTAATGTAATGTTAGGTTAAACTATGTTTTTATTGTGTTTCTTAGTGTGATTTTGTACTTTATTAATCCAATAATCACAATTATGTTCTACACATAAGTATTCCGACGGTTCAAACATTTCCTGATAGTAATGAATCTTGATACGTGACTTAACACATGATTGGTCTATGATCTCTATTTAAAGAGCACGAAGAGTCATTTGTTAATGATTGAACTAAGATATGTTCTTGTAAACTGTTTTATGCATTAAAAAATTGCCAAAGTGTCATGCATTGTTTCCCTCATTGAGGGTTTTAACTATGTAAAGGTTAGTGTCTTGATATTTGATCCACGTGTGAGAATTTGTGGTTTTAATTATGTAAACATTAGTGTCTTGATCTTTGATATGTGTGCGAGCATTTCTCTTAAGGTGTTTGACTTGCATGGATATACCCAGTTTTTTGAACATGGTATCAGAGCACTTTTAAAGCTTCACTCTGGTGATCGATATCCAGCTTGGTAGATATGTTGCATGCACAAGGCACTCTTTTGTTTACGAAGTTTACAAGCATTTATGGGCCAAGTGAATTGTGTAGAAATTTCGATACAAATTAATGTATTCCTGCGATTCCCCTGATCTAACAATTTCCGCCACTTGTTAAATACATAATCGCTTCTACTATTATTATTGCGGAAGCAATTTAAACCACGATCACAACCACAATGCACAAAGTGAAATATCAATAACACACAGCACAGAAGTTTTACCGGGAAAGCGTAAAGCTAAAAACCCCACTATCATATATTATGTATATCATGAATCATGAAACAATCTCATACAAAACTCTAATCCAAGAGCTTTCAGTACAATACAATCGTCTCACACTGTCATACACAAATCAACAAATACCTAT
>SNQJ01S0076955.1:7592-37167 GCA_010110895.2 Picea sitchensis | reverse complement strand
CCATGGAGACTTGAGACAATGTGGTCTTGTACTCCCTCCAACAGAATCCTCCTCGCCTTTGCCACTTTCTTTTGCCATGCATCAAGATTTGCAGTATCTGTCACATCCGGCTTAGGAACATCTGCGTCAATGTAACCCTTCAAGCCATTGTCTTCGAGCACTGCCTCCATCTTGTCCTTCCAAGCAATGTAGTTAGAGTTGCTCTCGAGTGCATACTCCAACCTCAAGCCATTGAAAGACATTTCGATCTTGAATCAAGTGTCGCACCAAGAAAATCTTGCAAATTCGAATGTTAAACAACCCAAAACTCAACCCCTTCACTTTCCTCTTGCCCTGGGAGGTTTGCACCCCACCTGAGAGCAACTTGAGGGAAGTTCGCACCCTGTCTATGTATAGCCTGTGAACTTGCCTGTCAAGTTCACACCCTGCTCCACTGTAGCCTGTGAGAATGCTCTGTCAAGTTCGCATCCTGCTCCACTGTAGCCTGCGAGAATGCCTTGTCAAGTTCACACCCTGCTTCATTGTTAGGGTGAGGGAAGTTCACACCCTGCTAGTGTATTTTCCTGTGAGAATGCCAATGAAGTTTGCACCTTGCCTTTGTCTAGGGTGCGAGAATTTTTGTTCTTGAAAACATTGGAAGTTTTCAGTACTAGAGTTCGCACCCGGCTAGAGGCGGGACCTGCAAGAATGAAATTATGTTCGCACCTCACTTCCGTGACTCCGTGGCTCTGATACCATGTAGAAATTTCGATACAAATTAATGTATTCCTGCGATTCTCCTGATCTAACAATTTCCGCCACTTGTTAAATACATAATCGCTTCTACTATTATTATTGCGGAAGCAATTTAAATCACGATCACAACCACAATGCACAAAGTGAAATATCAATAACACACAACACAGATGTTTTACCGGGAAAGCGTAAAGCTAAAAGCCCCACTATCATATATTATGTATATCATGAATCATGAAACAATCTCATACAAAACTCTAATCCAAGAGCTCTCAGTACAATACAATCGTCTCACATGTCATACACAAATCAACAAATACCTATGCCAATTTATGTGTCCAGACAACCTGCCTCCTCTGCACAATCTTTGCAATTCGAATTCTCACAATGAATCGAATATATGAATTACCTCGTTTGCACATGCTCATAAACATATCCACTGCATGTGTGAACAAATCACAACTGATAGCCAAACTGTCCCTTTCACCTGTTATCTCAACTGGATCTCCATTGGAACTGACATGCATGTAGTTAACCGTGGCGAATCTTTAGTTGCATGTGAGTTCACTGATTAACTGAACTCTCACTAGTGCATGTTTAGTTACAACTAGTACAACTGATATTAACTCACTTAACTACACTTATAATTCTGTTACAATTCCAAATCACTCAATTATGAATGAGATAATAGATTAATATTTATTGTCTAATTTAATTAAGGGAAAATTAAATTAGACACATGTTTCTTGTTGACTTTTCAACAAATTGCTCGATTATGTCTAGAGCATCATTTATAGCTAGGAATGTCTTTCTTTTCATCCAAAAGGCTTATGTTTTCCCAAGATTTGGTTACTTCTCTCAAGTGATTCAATAAAGGTGGTAAAAAATTGATTGATAAAGTTTTTATTTAAATACTTTTCGACCCATTCTAAGTTTATTTAGTATTTTCAAGAATTTTCAAGTTTTTCTGCTACTAGTATCCATATGCTCTTTTATATGCACTTTGAGTGATAAATGTATCATAAATAGATCTGATGGTTTGGGGCCTTTTATTGATGTGTTATTTTTCTAACAAAATATCAATATTGCTTGGTTTAATTAAGTTTTCCAATAAATATTGGTGTTTGTTTGGTTGTTTCTAGTTTATTTTGTTTGTGGCTCTTTTATGTCATCTCTCTTGTTTCATGCAAGAAACTAGTGTTTGATACTAGGGTGAGCTCTCCAAGTTTAATGGAGTCTCAATACTCTTGTTCCTTGATCCACATCCATGTTGTGATGTTTGGATGTGGGCTAAGTTCCATGTTGTGTAAGCCTCCTCCACATGATTTTTGTCACTCTCCCCTCTTTCTGGCATTTTTTGAAAACTGAGGTGGGCACATTATTTTGAAGTGAGTGTGGGATACTCTTATTGGAGACCCTACCACCATTTATCATTACCCTTTGGAGATTTTTGTTTGGGCTCCACCCATGTGGTTGTTGCATTGGAACTTACACCTCTAGTTTGTTTTGTTTGTGGCTCTTTTGTGTCATCTCTCTTGTTGCCTGCATGAAACTACTGTTTGATAGCAGGGTGAGCTTTAGAAGTTTAAGGGAGGATCATTCCTCTTATGCTTCGATCCATTTCCATGTTGTGATGTTTGGATGTGGGATAAGTTCCATGTTATGTAATCCTCCTCCACATGATTTCTGGCACTCTCCCCTCTTTTTGGAATTTTTTGAAAATTGAGGTGGGAACATTCTTTTGAAGTGAGTGTGGGATACTCTTCTTGGAGACCATATCACCCTTTAGCATTACCCTTTGGAGCTACTATTCACATGGGATCCACCCATGTGGCCAATGCATTAGAACTTACACCTCAATTATCATGATGATTAACAACTATCTCCTTTCCTTGCAGACTATGCCCCTTATGACATTACAATTGTATGAGGAACCATTCAAATTTCCATGGTACCCTTTTCCCCTTTCATTAAGTGGGAAACACACACACACACACACACACACACACACAAGGGGATGTTACACCACCTTTGCATACAATATAAAGAGCCAAGTGGCCCTTGCACCTTTTGACGAAATTGAATATTTCTACATGTACCAGTGACACCATGATACACAAATAACACATAGACCTACATGAGTTGCCACCTTGTTGCACACCCATCTCCATGTGGGCTTATCATTATTTGTCACATGTTGTGTAACGTACCCAACTTCTAGCTGAGAAACACTACATTCAAAACCTCATTACAATTAATATTTTCTACTTAATTAAATTCCTATAGCTTACCAGCTACAAATCTCAAGAATATTTAACCATTTGATTGATACCAAAGTTCTAAATTCATCTAACAACATATATTAAACATGAGTACAATTGTTTAAGAAAACAAAAAACACACAACATTCATACAATCCATTTACACAACAAAAGTAACATAAGAACATAACATAAACACTTATATGTTAATGATTAACCAACTGGCTACATATGAAGGATGAACCTCCCAGCCATAGGCTATGTTGCTCTAAATCTCAACAAAAATCCACCCCCAAGCTGAGGCTATGTGTCCACAAGGAGATCTGACCCTTTGGATGTCCACTCTCCACACACACCAACCCCAAAACTCAAGTTCTACTCCTGCAACAATTCCAATTCTCTAGCTCTCTCTTTTCACCACAACCTACACTACCCAAGAAATGTACCTCTTTCATTGCTCACAGTCTCTCAGGCTATATCATTCATTTATCATGGCCCTTAGTGCACTTGGTTGGCCAAGAACTCTCATTTGGGGAATTCTAGGAACACTTAGCTGCCTAAGGAGTTCTCACAATAGTCTTCACAAGGCTCTTGAGACTTTTCCTCAACAAGAATTCGCACCACAGGCTTACAACCTGATTTAGAGGCACACGTGCCTCTTTCTTAACAAGAAAACATAGCTAAACAATGGTTTCCTTCAAGTATACCATGGATGGTATTATTTCCATCCCTCCCCTCCCCTCTTGCTACCTAAAATATGCCTGTAAAAATGGTCTCCCTTCTCTTCGAATTTCCTCTTCTTCCTTTCTTACTTGACTCACACTCTTCTTAAGGATGATTGTATTTCATCCTATTCTCTCAAATAACAATGGGATGTGACCACTCACACCCACCCTCTTACATGAGTTTTAATGATTGGCTTCTCATGCACTCAATCAACAGATAGAAGGTTATACACAATGATAATAATTTCAGGAATGTGGGTTGGATTAATACCCATGAATAATTCCCCCTTGGACCCCTCTCTCTTGTGGAATCATTACCCCCGATCGTTCTTCATCTCTTTCTTATCGAAGCCAATGATTATTACTTTTATTAATTATTTCAATGTTCATAATATGCAATTCGGCCCTCGACCACATTAAATCAATACAGGCTCTTCACCCCAACTCATCAACTCACCAACCTAATTCACATTTATACAATTACATTATAATTCGAGGAGATTAAAACTGGGGATGTTACATTCCCCTCCCCCTTATTTTTTCATTGTCCTTAGTGCACAACACCTACATGTGTAATTTGATTTTACAATTCTGGCTCCCCAACCATTAATCAACATATGCATTCCAGCCTAAACCAATTACATTGGTACTTCGGCCCCAATATCAGAACATAGGTGCTCTGACCCCCAAAAATCATAAATATATAGGCACTATTCCCCCAAAACATAGATACAAAGGAACTTTGGCCCAAAACATATACATAAACCACTGTCATTCTCCTACAACTATCCTGATTTCCACTAGATCTCTTCCTCTTGACTTGCCCAACCCAAGGAATGTATCATTCGTTTATTAGGGATAACCCAAGGAATGTACTATTCGTTTATCAAGGTTGACCCAAGGAATGTGCCCCCTTCAATGTTCTTAGTCCATCAAGATGCACCATTCGTTTATCGGGGTCTCTCTAGCATTGGTCACTAGGAATCTCACTAGTGGGATCTCAAGGGACTCGCTGCAAGGAAGAACTACCAGGAAATAACCAACAACAACCTTGTTGCTACAATGTAACTTAGACATGAGTTCACTCTCCAGGCTTGAAAACATGGTTCTTCAATAGTGCAACTCACACATGAGTTCACTCTTCAGGCTTGATAGCCTGGTTCTTTGATAGTGCAACTCACCCTCTAGGCTCATGCATCCCTTTCACTATTATATAGTTCCTTGGGAGATCCATCATTTTCCAAGGTGTACTCATGCAAACAAATTCCAACTCATTTCTAGAATTCCACAAGCAATCCATAACCTTTGGAAATCATCCCATCTACATCATATGCATACAGTCAATATGAAACATCATCATACAATTTTCATTATAAATTTTCAATTATGTTTTACACAGGAAGATAATTATTCCCACACATGATATTTCTACTCATAATTGGTTGGCTCCTGCAACAATAGATATTAGTCTTCCTTATGGGCTTACATCCTTTCCATATCCAAGAACATTTTCCCCTGCAATTTTCTCAATTTTCGTGCAGCCAAACAAATTGTTAGTATCTCAAGCGCAACATTTGCAATCAATCGATGAAGTGATTTTCAGAATTATGTTAATCTAAAAATTTCATCACTTCCAACTATTATTCATATTAAAAATGAAATTCAACCATTAATCATATTATCTAGAATGAAACCATCATTCACTATACATGCATTATCAGCATACCAAGCTTTTCATAATGCAATCAAACTTTACTAATAATAAAAGCAATGTGCCCATAATCATGGTCATATCCGCACAATGCATCCTTGCATTGACTTTTGAATACCATATGTTCATGTCATGTATTCCACCATGTGATTTGGAAGGTATGGTTTTCACGCCTCAATACATCATCTAAACTCTTCCCCACAACCCATCTGATCATTTATATACCTTTCTCTTCAACCCATGCACAACAATAGGAACATCATCCCTTAGTGATATTCAATGTAGACAAAAAGGTTGCAGTCCAAACATTGATTATATAGGGGAAAACCATTATGCACTTGGATGGAACTATAGCCTTTCCATATCCGATCTCATCATGGCCTCACACCTGACCATCTCTAATGACATTCATTGTTACAACAAGAGTAATGTCTCCTATCATGGCCTCACACAATATGCAATTAAATTCCCCATAAACGCATTCAAGAAACAAACAATATTTTCATACTCAAGGCCTCCTTCCTTTACATCAATTCAAATATTTAGATTCGATTGAGGGAATTCTTACCTCAATCCCCTTCAACATTTATATGTCATAACAACCTCAAATGCATACATGCATGGATGCCATCAATTTACTTGATGCTACCTGATCAACTGGTACTTTGTAGAAGCTCACATGCTCCCTTTACCAACCTCTTGATCAACATTCCCACCATCCTCATTTGTCTTCGTATGGATGGATACCATAAGAAACAATATCATCATGCTATAATCTTGTTTCCTGGATACACAATCCATCATTAGTTTTATTCAAATATTAGAACATCATTATATATATATATATATATCAACAAACTACTCTTAGTCTATACTCATGTTCAGGCATGTCCACACGCACATCAATTTGCACCAATCATTTGATTTTTCATGCCTATTTTATGCACATGCATTATATCTTTATTGTATGCATCATGCATCAATTCTATCATGCACTCCAATGCATATCTATTTCATATTTAATTAATTATTTATCTTTGTTGTTGTAGATGGATGTCCTTGAATTTCTATAGAACCTTGTTGTCTTGTGCATTGCCATTTCGCTCAATTGTGCGCAACTAGCCCCCATTCTGAACCTACTAGCCAACCCCCACTTGGACTTTCTACATTTTCAGTCACTAGATCCAGTAGTGTTGCCATCTCATAACTGCTTTCTTTGTGTCGAGAAAAACCTGTCCCAACATATTTTGGCTATCATTCTCAATATCCATAGTGTTGTAACATGCATTATTCCATCTGAACATCAGTATTGCAATCGCATTAGCCACTCCCCATTTCCTCGACCAAACCGATCTTGAAATACAATTATCATTGATTGGCATTTCATCATTTTGAAATATTATTTTATGTCATATTTTTGATACTCTTTTCCCTCCATGGATTTGATTAGTTTTAAATACCTCTCTTCACTTCATTGAGTGATTCATTGTTAAGCACTACTTGTCCATTCAAGACTACTCTACTCCAAATGGAAATGATACACCCTCCATTTTCACTTGTACCCTACTTTTGTTGCACATTCTGATATTAGATGCAACTTTCTTTCATTGGGTACTTTTAGAAAAAAGTTGTTAGATAATATCTAACAATTCCTTCTTCCTACATTCCCATGCTTTCAAATAGAGATGATTGATCCAACCATGAGTCACACCTCATCTCATGATATCCTTTCTCCTTCTCTTGCAACAATCTTTTAACCTTCACTATATTTCTACCTTCAAGGCTATGGAGTTATTCTTAAATCCTTGTGCATGCAATGACATTTCTCACTTATTAACTTCATGCTTTATTGTGAGAAGCTCTATTAAATTTACCTTGTAAACTATTCATCTCTATACCAACTGAATACTAATATTCTTGTTCTTCCTTAGACCTTTGTCAATATTGCATCATCTGCTCTACAGTCCTGCACTTCCCTTTTGAAACTCTTCGATGCTTCAACCAACTGTACAAGATTTACCCGCTTCCCTATCAAATGGACCCTAGAATTAATCTAAAACGGACCCACACAATGATCAATTGTGAAATCTTATCCTCTTTCTAGAAATTTCCTTCATGCAACAGTCTCTGCAAAGTACTCTTATGCTTATTAACAATGCACTGCTAGTAAGCTTGGTCTCTCTTTATTGTCAAAATATTGCACTTCAAGTGTGTCTCTAGGCTTATGCATAGGTATATCCCGAGAATATACACTCTTCCTTACACAACAATCACTTTCAACATTCACCTCTATTGTCTCGGAAGGTTTCTCCAAACTTTGACACTATTTGGAAAAACCTTCACATTGAGTAATTACATGATTCTTGAAATCCAATTCCACTTTCCATTGCTTGTCTTGTAGCTCTTTATTTCCTCAACCAACTTCTACAATCTCTTCCATGTTTCCATTACTATGATATTCAATGCTAGGATTTAATTTATTTGATTATACCTCTAATTTTGTACCATGTGCAAGCAACCATTTTAGTTAGAATTATGCATGGTATAGAAATTTTGTCAATTAATGCTACATGTCATTCTTGATCCCAATTTATGAAGGAAAAAATGCACCAAATCAAAAATATTATTCCTTAGATCCATTTCTCTCTGAAAAATATCTCCGACGACTATACTCATGCCTCAATCTCAGTTCTGAGCGAAAAGCTACAACATCCACATGTTGCAATTCTCCACTCATTTACTGCTACAAAAATATCTTTATTGAATTTTGGAAATATTTAATGCCCAAATAAAATTTTTGAGTTGAAATATTTCTTTCACTTCTCAATACCTTTCCAACAACTATTCGTTTGCTCAATTTCGAGCTCTGAGTTGAAAGTTATGGTCTGAAGAAGTTTAGGTTGTTTTACCTAATTTATCCTTGTATGCTACATGTGTCTTCTTTATCTACCTGCACATTTTTACATACCCATATCTTAAATATGGCTCCATTTTTGTTTTCTATGGATCATAAGATTTCCATAGGTTGCTATTGTTCCCCAAACGAACTTTAGAGCAAGGAGTTATGCCTTTCGGAAGTAATTTGGTGTCAAAATTTTATCCTTACTGTTTTGGTTATAACTTTTTCATACGAGCTATGTTTTGCGAACAATTTAGCTCATTGGATAGTTCTCTCCAATCTCTTCCATTTGAGTTGCAAAGACACAATATAACTTTCTACACTTTGTCTTCATGGGTTTTGATTGGCTAAAAATGTTGTTAAGGACCAATTTCTAAAATTTCATATAAAACTGATTGTTTTTCTGTTGTAACAACCTTTTCAATATGAGTTGTTGATCTCAAGTCACGTGGAATATGAGTCGTTGATATGTGCTCCATTGACCATCGGTGATCAACGCTTTCCTTTGGATGCACACAACATTTGACCAAACACTCGACCTGACCATCGGTTGTCGTCCCATTCTCTTGACAATCGATTCACAACACCATGCTAAACCGATCGAATCAACCATCGATCGTCGGCCGTTGGCGATTTTCATTGGCGAATAGAACTCCTCACCAATTCAGTCGATGCTCAACCATCGACCCATCAGTTGTCGATGGTCCTCGATGACTGTTGAAAACACTTCCCCAATTCAGTCGATCCGATCATCGGTCTTTGACCATCGATGATCAACGCTTTCCTTTGGATGCACACAACATTTTGACCAAACTGTCGAGCCGACCATCAGTTTTCATCCCATTCTCTTAACAATCGATTCACAACACCATGATAAACCAATTGAATCGACCATCGGTCATCGGCCATTGGTGATTTTCATTAGTGAATATAACTCCTCATCAATTCAATCGACGCTCGACCATTGGCCCATCAGTCGTCGATGGTCCCCGATGAATACCAAAAACACTTCCCCAATTTAGTCGACCTGGTCATCGGTCATCGACCACTTCTAGGATGATGTGGAATCTATTGATGTGGCATGACATGTGGATGTTGATGTGGCATGACACATCATCCTGTGGTGTCAACTTGGCTGGCATGGCATGACACGTTGTCACCCTCGTTCCTTCATCGACCATCGGTCATTTCTCTTGGAAGAACCAATTCAGTCGATGCTCGATCATCGTCCCATCAGTTGTCGACGGTCCTCGATGACTGCCGAAAACACTTCCCCAATTCAGTCGACCCGATCATCGGTCGTCAACCACTTCTAGGATGATGTGGAATCTACTGACATGGCATGACATGTGGATGTTGATGTGGCATGAAACATCATCCTGTGGTGTCAACTTGGATGCCATGTTATGACACATTTTCACCCTCGTTCCTTCATCGACCATCGTTCGTTTCTCTTGGATGAACTGATCAATTCACAGAATCAATCAATGCCCAACCATCGTCCCATTGGCCGTTAATGACTTCTCTTGCTTGATTTGAAACACTTCTTCAAATCAGTCAATGCCTAAGAGGGGATGATCAACTAGATATGGTCAACATCATATATAACTATGATGAGTTGTTTCAGAAACCTACAATATTTCCTCCTAAGAGGGGTGTTGAACATGAAATATATTTGCAGCAGGATGATCCTCTTTCGAACATTGGAATGTATAGGTCATCAGTAATTGAGAATGAAGAAATAAAGAAGCAAGTTCAAGAGTTGCTCGATAAAGGAATCATTATGCCAAGCTCCTCTCTATGTGGTTCTCCTAATGTATTAGTTCTAAATAAATATGGCACGTGGAGCATGTGTATTGATTTTCGACCACTGAACAAGATTATGGTAAAGAACCATTATCCTCTTCCCATAATTGATGACTTATTAGATCAATTAAAGAATGTTTTTTATTTCACTAAGTTGGATTTGAGAAGTGGTTACCATCAGATCAGAATTGCAGAAGGTGAAATATGGAAACCTACTTTCAATACCAAGCAAGGATTGTTTGAATGGTTGGTTATGYCATTTGGGTTATGCAATGCACCAAAAACATTTATGAGGGTAATGAATGATGTGWTCATACCCTACATATATGATTTTGTTATTRTCTATCTAGATGATATATTGATCTTTAGTTGAAGATGGGAAGATCATATAAAKCATGTCAAGAGAATCTTAGGAATCTTGAAGAAGGATAAGTTGTATATCAAATTATCTAAATGTGAATTTGGAAAAACTTCTCTGGTATATTTGGGATACATTGTAGGGAATGGTCCGCTAAATAYAGATCTCCCAAAAGTATAAGTCATTGTGAAATGGCCYAAGCCAACTACTTCCACAGAAGTCAGAAGCTTCTTAGGAGCAGTACAATACTAGAGGAAATTCATTGTTAATTTCTCATACATAGTAGCTCCTCTACATGCATTAACAAGTGTTAAGAAAGTATTTCAATGGGGAGGAAAGAAATAGAAATCCTTCGAGACGTTGAAGGAAAAGATAATCAATAAACCATTTCTGGATTTGCTAGATCTACAACAACCATTTGATATTCAAATCGATGCAAGCAGATATGCCATGGGAGCAGTTTTGATGCAACGAGGCAAACCTATATGTTATCATTATGAGGCTTTTACACAGGTTGTGATTAAATATCCAGCATGTGATAAGGAATTGCATGAATTGGTACAAAGTCTAAAGAAATGGAATAATTAATTAATGGGAAAGGAGACAATTATTCATATAGATCATCAACTGTTACAGTGTTTACAGTCACAGACCAAGCTACAACAATTACAACACTTCAGGTGGATGGGTTTCTTACAACAGTTTCATTTGGTAATCGAATATAAGAAAGGTATTCATAAAAAGGTTGCATATATGTTGTCAAGACCAGTGATTAAGGCATCCAAAATACTCAGGTATAATCCTTTAGTGCATTCAAGTTATACAAAACAATATGTTAAGGATGATGATTTTAAAGAGGTATATGATGCATTAACTCAAGAAAATCAACAATCATATTATTATATGCATGAAAATTTGTTATATCGTCTTGGAAAACTTTGTATACCCAGATATGAAAGAGCAAATATAATTAGATAAGCTCACACATCTCTCATTTCTGGTCATTTTGAGGTTGGTAATATAGTAGCACCATTACATAGATATTGTTATTGGCCTCGAATGAATGAAATAGTTTCTAGGTATATCAAAGGGTGTGTTATGTGTGCCAAAATAAAGCCAAGCAACAAAAATTTGGGGTTATATACACCACTTCCAGTACCTTCTCAGCCATGGGAAAGTATCTCCATGGATTTTGTAGGGGGTTTGTCGACGTCCAAGATAGGTCATGATTATCTATATGTTGTTGTGGATRGATTCAACAATATGTGTATGTTGATGCCATGCAAGAAACATGTCATAGATGAACATATGTCACAAATGTTATTTACTAATGTATGGGTTCATTTTGGACTTCCTAYATCTATTATATCATATCGAGACTCTCGRTTTTTGGGAAAGTTTTGGTCTCATTTATGGRAGCTCATGGACACTAAGTTGAAGAAGAGCATGACTTTTCATCCACAGATAGATGGAAAGACATAGGTGGTAAACATAACAGTGGTACATCTACTTAGAGGGTATTGCAACAAGCATCCTAAGTTATGAGATGAACAATTATCTTATGTATAACATGCCTACAATCATGACATACATTCGTCTACTCAGAAAACTCGTTTTGAAGTGTGTTTGGGGTACTTTCCTAAATCACCTATGGAATTTTCTTTTGGAGAAGTAGCTGAAGAAGATGGACAAGATGATACAGATAAATCTAAAAGGTTAATTCAAAAAATTCAACAGGTACATCAAGAAGTATAGGAACAATTGGAGAAAAGCCAAGCCAACTATAAGGCAAGGCGTGAAAAACATCGGGTTGATCATAAATTTGAAATCGATGATCAAGTATGATTACACATCAACAAAGATAGAATGAAAGGCGAAGGTAAAAAACTGAGGGAAATCCGATATGGTCCATTCAAGATCTTGGAGAATATTGGTACTAATTCCTTTCGTTTAGATCTACCAGCCTACATGCAAATGTGTTCAATGGTAAATGTTGAGAATTTGAATCTTTATGAGCCTCCTATGATTATAGATGAAGATGAAAGTATTCAAGTTCCAACAGTTGATGATTTTTCTCCATAATATTTGGACGAGCTATAGGAAGATGTTATTCTTGAAAGAAGAATCAAGACTTCATAGCAAGGTGATGTGGAATATCTTTGAGTTGGTCTTAAAGTATTAAAACTAGGTAAAGCAAAGTGGATCGATATCGAAAGGTTGAGGCAAATATACCCTCACCTAGTTGTTGAGTAATCAAAACTTTTGGTGGTCCAAAAGGCTTCCAATGGGGAGGAATGTGAATGCTCTCAGAGGTCTAGAAGGATCCATAATGTCCATAGAGGTCTAGAATGGTTCAAAAATGCTCAAAATATGACTATCCCAAACTCTCTCGAAAATGACATAAATGTGTAGAGCTCGTCCTCATATTTCCAACGATGCAAACGACAAGTCAAATGAAGCTCGTATGAAAAATTTATGGCCGATCAAAGTTCAAGTCAACCATGTCAAAAATCAAAGTTAAAGGGGTCAAGGTGACATGTATCACCATTTCAAGGGTGACACGTGGAACGACCGTACAACAATAAAAATATGACGTGGCCACACCCCAAGGTTCCACGTGGTATGATCGTACATTGACTAGGCAGGTGTGTTGGCATAACATACATACAGGTGGGCTAATCATGTGACGACACATGAAATAAATAAGCCAATGAGAGGCTATCACGTGGTAGCCTCCCATTGGCCAATAATGGATAAGGTTTGTCAAAATTTTGTTGTATACTCAGAGGATTGAACCTGGGTCTCCCGCTGACCAAGCCAACAACCTAACCATTCCACCATCCATTTGTTTCTTAACCATATATGGGAACATATATAATTAAAGTTGTTACACTGTATAATTGGTGGAGGAAAGGGCCCTCAACCCCTTATATTTGGTCACATAAAATAACATATAACCAAGGTTTGTGCCAAGATTCGTGGGTGGTTAAAACTTTAGTTAAACCGTTAACAATATACCACCATCTATATGCCGAGGGTTATAACCTACGAACTATGTATATATTGTATGTTGTAAAAAAAAATGAGGTTCACGGGGATCAAACTCGCTACCTCCTCCATGCTAACCGTATGACTTAACCTTTGCGCCAAAGGTGCATCTTGTTAAGGTATGCCAACAAAATAATAATTATTGTTGTCCTATTGTTCTGGAGGTAAGTTAAGGGGTGCACCCTATTTAATGGTGCATGGACCGAGAAGAAAAGACATGCATTCATTATTGCAAAGTTATGTCTCGAAGTGCATGCCCAAGGGTACACAGGCTTTGAGGTTACACCATAAAGCATGCTGAGAGGTTCCTTGATGGAATTTTAGGAACTTTATACTCATTTTTCATGATTTTTTGCAAGGAATCCAACGATGCATTATGTTTACTCATTTGAGAAACATGTAAAAAGGTCATTGTAAAACACAAGCATTTGAGCATTAATAAGAAGGTCTCTATTGGAAGCGGACCCGAAAATGTAGCCCAAATTGGGTGGACTCCGTTATCAAACTTATGTATGTGATTTCAATATTGTTGCTCATTTTTTGTGCTTAGTTATTTGCAAGTTATTTATCATTAAAGTGTATATGGTTGGATAAGTATTTCACATGTAATTGCAATCAGTGAAGCAATCATTATTATTTCGAAGATCAAGTAGATGTTTATGTGTATTTAAAATGATCAAAATCTAAATATTTTTCGGATCAGTTAGGGAGGTTGGGTCCTTAACATGCCTTCCCCCTTGAAGAAAAAACTTTTACTCAAGGATTGAGATGAGAAAATTGTTGTAGAATGGTGGCTGGCTCCTAAGTGGTATCTTCTAGATTTGTATATTTCCACTAAACTAACACTTCCTTGATGGTGCATTGATGGAGATGATGCTCGCATTGGTCTAAGATTGCTTGTGATTGCAACCAAATGGAACCTTCTTCATCCAACTCGGGGAGACTAGTTTGAAATTGACATTTAGTTACAATCACTTTCTTTAAGCATGAGACATGAAAAACATGATGGATCTTAGAATCACTGGGAGAGATAACTGGCAGGACACATTCCCCACTTGCTTGAGAATGGTATAGGGACCATAAAATTTGGGAGAATTTTTCTAACAATGTTCAAATTTTCTTGGGAAATGTGACAATGAACAAAATTATGGGTTATTCCACTGTCAATTAGGATGATGAACTTTCGATTCTTAATGTAGCCAATTAGCTTGAGGGTTTGGGGAGAAGATAAGCCAGTGAGGGCATTCAGTGAAATGACCGGTTTGACTGCTGGTGGATCAGAGGGTAGAGTAAGATCAATTGGCTCAGGTAGCTCCATCATAGGGGGAGCCACTACCTCTTCGCCAAAAAAATCCTCAAAGATTTCCATAAAAAGCTTTTGTTCCTTACACTTGTGTCCTGGAAAATATTTTTCATCACAATTGTAGCAAAGACCCTATAGTTGGAATTCAACCATTTCTGTCTGTGTCAATTTCTGGATTTTCAGTGGGGTGGAAGGAGGGGCGGGATTGAAGGGTTTAGGGCGAGGAATAAAGGAGAGTTTTCTAGTTGGGAGGAGACAACCTGTTGTGATTCCTTCGCTCTTTTAGTAGCTTCCACCCAAGTTTAGGGATGAGCCATTAGGACATGGGCATATATTTCATCCTTTAGGCCATTGATAAAGAATTTTTGAAAAAAACCATATGACATGCCCTCCGTGTGGAAATACAAGTCCTCAAAGGTAGGTATAAAGTCTTCCATTGTGCCATATTTTTTCAACTTGGACAAATGGACTAAATGGTGGGTGTCGGTGTCAAAGCATTAATAAATATTTGCAACAAATAGTGTCCAAGCCACATACCCTTGGCGTGCATTTTTTCTCCATTTCCACCATTTCCATATTTCAGGATCTGGATAGAGAACACCATAACGAAGTTTTTCCAACTCATCAGTAATGCCATGCAAAGAGAAATAGTGTTTCATTTGAGTGACCCATCCCATGGGATCCGAGCCATCATATTTGTTCACCTCCTCTCTAGGAAGACGCGTGTCCTGCTAGAAGTGGTTGGAATGAAGGGATGTGGAATGGGAGGATTCAATGCCTTCTGGGTTATAAGGCGGGGTAGAAGAGAAAGGATCTTGGGATTTCTTAAATAGTGCGATCAAGTTGTTCACTACTTCTTGGGGTTGCTGACACATGGAGGTCAATTTGGTCACTGTTGTGGGAAGTGTTTCTAAGGGGGGAAACTGAGAATTTATGCTAGCGATGTTAGAATTAAGGTCAGAGATATCCTTCTAGTTTTTCTCATTGACTTTGTCCAGGGTAGTGAGGTGGGTATCCCAACCTTGGCTGCAGGTGTGGGCCATTAGGGAGGGAAAGGGGAAGGTGTGTCTACATAGAAAAAAGTGTATTGGATAATGGTACCACTACAATCATTGSAAAGAGAGGAAGCCAATGGGATAGGTGCCAAATAAGGGTTCCAGGATGKGGGTCAAGTCCATGGGAAAAAAAGGATTAAAAATGATAGGTATCACTATGAGTAGGGAGAAGAGATGAATCCAATGAGATAGGTCCCGAATAAGGGTGTTGGTGGGACCACTATGTTCTTTTTTTTTCACTTTTRTAGAGTTATACTCTGACCTGAATACTGCAGTAACGAATGGCCCAAATTGTTAACATGAAAAATTATGTAGGAATTTCACCACCAGATTGCAGGAGGCAAGGTGGCGCTACAATAGATCTCATATGTTCCATTTTTTTATGTTTCTTTCCTAGGGGTTAGGGTTTATATGGTTCCTACAGACAAGGGTTTTCCCTTTTCTATAAATCTCTGATATACATGCAGGGTCGAACAATAGTACTTGGCCCAATATCTTAGGGTACCAACTAAGGAGGCTCGACCGTACCCTTAGTTGTACTACGCGATTACCCAAGTACTAGAGAGAAACTTCATGAGTGTTGTTCCCAGTGTCACTATAGTAGTTAGGTAGTTGATCGACTGACCTAGAGCTAGTTTCAGGAGACCTAGGGGACTCCTAATATACCTGTCGGTATGTGGGAGTAAAGGCCGTGTACAGATTATGTCTAATGTAGTACTACTCGAGGGGTAACAACAAGGGTTACATATGTTTTCAACAAGGTGAAACGTTTGTTTCTAGGAAACCCTATGAAACCGTATGTATTTATTGTGTGTAGTCATCCCCACCATAGTTTTACCTACTAAGAAAAAAATCTTTGTTCTTTAAAATCTTTGTGCTTTAAAGATGTTGGCAATACACGTCTCTACCTTGAAAAAAAAAATTTCCCACAGTTTCCGCAGAGGAAAGTGCTCTAATACCACTTGTTAGGTACCATATCTATTATATTAAGCAAAAAATGGAAATACTGCAGAAAAATTCCAGTGGAACAATAAAATGTAGAGAACCACAAAAAAAAATAATACCTTTATTAATAGGAAGAAATGTTCACTTGCCTCTTTGAGGAGGCAACCTCCAGTAGAGCAACGCTCTATTATGATAATTATCAAGATAAATATTTTGTTGGGTATGTGTTATATTATTTTCACGAGTAGTAGTGTTTGAGTGTTGCGTCGAGGGGTTTGAGGGGGGGTGCAGGGGGGAAAATCCCCCCCGTGTGGGGGTTAGGGGGCAGTGCCCCTGAGAAAAAAATTTCTGCCTCGGGAAACATGTCACATATTTAGGTGGTTTTTTGACACATGGTTTCTTTGCCGATGGTTTTCTTTTTTCGGTTAAGGAATTAGGGTTGTTGACTAATCCAGGTCATTTGGGTTAGGGGTTTGAATGTTGCTGGATCCTATATGTATATTGTATTGTAAACAATGTAACACAATGAAAATATAGAATATGTTGGTTTTCTCCGTGTAATGTTTGTATTTGCAATTGTATCCTTTCTGTTCTTTTACCGAATATATCATGTTTGTAGTAAATATTGTACAAGGTTAAAATCAATATATTTTTCATGCCTCCTACGCTAATTTATAATAATTCTATCTTCTAAAGAAAATTCTAGAGGAAGATCGTTCTAGAAGTGGAATCTTCTATTAGGTCTTGTTACATTGACTTGTTCACATTTATTAAATAGGCCTTATTAACTAATGTAAACCTTTATTACATTGAAAATATATTATTCTACCTACATGAGGGGTTAGGGAGGTTAGGTCCCTAACAATAGTGCTACATAATCTAACTCAAAGTAGATTAATCTCCATACATGACACATAATACACATTGAGAAAAATCAATGTTTTTCTCCAAATGAAATCTGCACATTCCCTTTGCCAACTACTATGTACTCTGTCCCACCACCAATTATCATTGAATCCTTCGAGGAACACAAAATGCACTCTGTGAACAAGTCTTTCCTTTTGGTGAAGTGTCACAATGTGCCTGAATCAATGAACCAAGTAAATGGCTTGTTCCAATCGACTTGCTTGTTGGCCATGAATGCAAATAAGGCCGACTCCTTCCCCTCCATATGCTCTACAACATGAGCCTTTTGTTGAGGCCCTCCATGGTTGGTTTTCTGATCAATGAACCTCTTTTTGTAGTGTTTCTTCATATGGCACACCTTACCATAGTAGTGACAGGTGATGGTCTTTAAGCTCTTGGTTTCATCTTCACCACTGCCTTAACCTCTCTTCTTTTCCAATCTGCCTTTTCCCTTGACATTAGTTGCAAAGGTCTATTATAAACCCTTTGTCTAATTGTTGCTACTGAACTATTTCTTCCATCTGTCATGTTGTAAGAGCGTATTGTATAGCTCATCACACTTTAGGTTAGAATTTGTAGTGGTGATGTTTAAGGTCTCAATAAAGTGCTGGTAAGCACATAGTAATCTTTTCAATGTGATTACTACCATGTCCTCGTCTTCCATATTTTGAAAAAATGATGGAAAAATATTATTTGATATCCTTGATCTTGAGTAAATTCTCATATAATGATGCACTCTCATCCATTGTGATTGAAAAACAACATATTCTTTAGGAAGAAGGCTCTACCCTTGTTCAAAGTCTCATGCAACTCTTTCAAATGTTTATGAATATCTACTGAAGTTTTCCCTTGATCCAAACCGACGACTAGGTGTAAGAATAAATACTTACAATGCAATTTGGAACTTAAAGAAGGTTAGAAAACATTGTAAAACAAAGTAAATATAAAGATGAATGAGACAAAAGTGAGAGAGAAACAAATAATTAAATGAAAAGAAAAATGAATAAGAGAGAAGGTTGATTAATGGGAAGTGAAGGGCCATGGTTGTTGGCCTTGCCTTACCCTGCAAAACTCTCCCTATTTCCTCCTTCACCTTCATTCTCAATGTGTATTTTGGCCAAAAGAGAAGAGGAGGCATATAGATCCATGAAATCAATGTAATTAGAGATTGTCATAATGAAGAATTGAGCCCCCATTTGAAGTTGGTTTTCCCATTTGGGTTTTTAGGGTAAATATGGTGTCCAATGTGTCTTGATTTTCTCTTAGATTTCTATGAGATTATTCTCTATGTACTCATGTGTTAGTTATGCATTTTAATGGCTTCTTTGAGTATTTTAATAGTTGTTGTGTTAGTTATTAAAATTAGAACTCAATTAGTTATGTAGTGTGGAAGTTTTCCTTCATATTGCAACATTTTGATGGCCAATACGTATCCCAACAACTCTTTGTCCTCCACCATTGGGTGATTTGGGAGATGGGAAATCAATGGTTCCCATTTTGGATCCATTGCAAAGAAAGTTGGAGTTGCAAAATTGGTTTTAAGAGTTGTTGGTGTATTTCTCTCCCCTAGTTGACTTCCCCTACAATCTGGTCAATTTAATTACATAGTTGGGTCGTATTCTCTTTACCCACAATATTTTTCCCCTTTCTTGGATGATTTCATATTGCCTCGTGATCATTTTCCCTTAGTTGGACGATTTCACATTGCCCTTGAGTTGTTTTCCCTTAGCTGGATGATTTTACATTGCCCCTAGGTCGTTTTCCCTTAGCTAGGCGATTTCACACTTCCCTAGGTCATTTTCTCTTTCCAAGGTGTTTCTCTCTCATCCATGTTATAAGAAAAATCCATCCATTGAGACAGATTCCACCTATCCGGTTATCAAGTTGATTACATCCTCTTTGGTAGCTTGGTACACAGAGGAGGCTACTCGTACCTCATATGGACTTAATTTCTAAGGTGGTGAAAGGGGAAGAAGGAGAGGTGAGGGAATTCTATGCAAGCCCTCTTAGGACTGCCCAACTTGGATATTTTCCTCTCTCATCTCCTTGGAGGGACGAAAAGGCCTCGGGGTGGTATTTTGGGAAATGGGTGAGAAAAAGAGCTTGATAATTTTTGAACCAACAAACTAATAAAAGAAAACAAGAAGTTGTTTGATCCCTTATGGTCTCATAAAGATGATATACAATGGTTCTCTAGGTAAACCAGGGTATCAAACAATTACCCGGTGGATGACTTATGAAAAAATACTAGAATTAAGAGTAAAAAATAACTTAGGAAACCTATAGCCATACCATTTAATATGGCTGGAAATTATGAACAACAAGTTGTTTGTGCCTCAAATGGATTGAAAACAAGCCTAAAATTTCCTATAAAGTGGTATGGGTAATTTAAAGGAGGGTTGAGTGTAAAATTTAGGGTCTAAAACTTCAATTCCAACCCTTCAATATGATGCTATAGCTATGGAGAAAAATATAATTGGATGAAAAATAAAAGTTTACTAGGATGATAGGTGGACTGACGAAATGTTTGAAGCTTTAACCATATGTAATTTTTTATTTTTGATCTAGTTAATCAACTAGCAAGGATACCGTTTCATTATGGAGGTCCTCCCAATTAAGCCCATACCTTTTATTTCAAAATTGTTCAACTCAGTATAAAATGAGTGAGTTGGCATACACCACTTGGTTAGAACAATGAGCACCTCATGTAGTTCAAATAAGGAAGGGTTAGCCCCTTCTCATCACCAGTGATTTCAAGCTCTTAAAGCTACCTAGATGGAGAAAGGATACTTGTGCAAATGAATAGGCTCAAGAAACCCCTGAGGGAGTTTAGTTAAGTTTACCCAAGTAGAAGAATATTCCAATCCAAACTAAACTATTCAATGTTAAGAACTGTGGGGTTTGTCCAATGAGACTTGTTATCACCAAATTTTGTCGAAGACAAAATAAGCATTTTAATTTTGCAAAATAATGTTGAAAAGGAACCAACAATCATTCACAGACTCGTGGCTAACATGGAAATAATTACTGTCATAAAGAGGTATTGAAGGAGGGATGACGATTGTTGAAGTACATGAGAAATAAAGGTGTCAACATAGGTTTGGTTGGAGGGACCCTTTCAGATAATTATGATGTTATTGTTGATGAAAACAATCAATTAATTCAGCTCAAATAGGTGTTGAAGGAAAATACTGGACCAACAAGCATTTAACCTTAAATCAATACTCAACGGTACCTTTTCTCATAGATCGACCCACTTGACCATCCAAACAAATGGAGTGATATACAAGTTGAGGAGGTCATTTGGGAAGTTATATGTAGGGCTGCAATGTGGTTCACCAGCTAGGAAAGAGATGCTTCCCTATATCATGGTTAATACTAGTGCTAGATACCTCTGTATATATGTAGTTTTGACAGGGGTATGAGCAGTGATAAATAAGAAACAATCCAAGGAGATAGTTGATTGTTGAAGGTGTTTTTGAGGAATGGTTGGCAATTCAAACAATTTGGACTAAAGGGTCTTTCCAATGTCCCTTAGAACAAAAGTGTTCCATTTCTAAGATAAATTTTGTAGAAGAAATATCTTGTGACTGTCACAACTGTGGAGATAAAGTGGCATGGTTTCAAATTAGTATTCAGAATTAAGAATACAAAGAATAATAAAACATTCTTGTTACATAGGCATATATTCAAGCTTCCCCAGGATATCCAGTGAATTTCAATGAGGATAGTCTATGAATTGCAAAACTCTTGGTGGGGAATTACATGAATGCACTGTGGTCCATGGTATGGTATTAAAATCTATAGTGGAGCTACAAACAAATAAGCTAAGAAATCGAGGGTATTGTCTTAATTCATAGTTCTGAGGTAGATCTCAAAGAAATTGAGCACTGAAACAAGAGTTACTAGGAAATAATCAAATTTTGGCCTAAACAACAGAAGGGACGTCCAACAAATGATATCTTAAGGAATTGAAGTAAAAAATTTAGTCTTTTAAGATGTATATATATACTTGTTGGGAGATGGGCTAATGAAATAGGGATGACATGTAGAATATATTGAAATGTCAAATTTGATTGGGGCCGACCTGAGGCTTTTATACCGAATTTGAGTTTAAATTATCGAAGAAAAGGAGGTTTGACCTTTGCACATGAACACAATGGAAGTTGACCTATATATGGGTCATAAAATTGATTTGGAGGTAAAGTATATGGAGGGTTGACCCATGCTTGAGGAAATGCAGGATGAGTTGACATTTGAACTTGAAGGGGTATTGAAGGAAGAGTATGGTGTTTGAGGGTTTGTTACCCACTTGGAGGACTAAAATGTCCACTTGGATGATGCATGGGGCTGGAATATTCATCTGAAACCCCACATTCTATTTTGAATCCCCTACTTTCACCATCACAAGAGGACTTGAGTGTGGGTCGCATGACACATGGAGAAAATAATATTGAAGGGGCCCTTGAAAGATGGGGCATTGCGCATTGAATGGAATTTGGAGGTTGGATGTTGCACCGACACCCCCAATTTCCTCCATTTGTGGAATATTTGGTCACTTTTGAGGGATTTTTCCGCTAAATTGTTGTACAGGTGGTATGAGAAGCCCCATGTTTTGTATTATTTAGATTATTTAATTATTGTAGAGGGACTTTTTCCCCTCCATAGGATAGATTAAGGGAATTTAGTATAAAAATTATTATTTTAATGTAAGAGGAAGTTGAGCCTTTCCCCTAAAAATAAAGAGGCACTTCACTCATTTTCATCATCAGAAATTGAGGGATTTTCCTCTCAAGAGGTCTGAAATTTTCTGAAATTTCCTAGCTCTTGGAACTCATGTGCTACTCTTGGAGAAGGATTTTTTGTGGATGGTTATTTTCTGTAACTAAGGTTTGACTAGTTTAGCTACTTGGAAGGAGTAAGCAATTTACTACAATTTCTTGTCTCTTGGTAATGTTAAAGGTGTTAATTCCTATCTTGTTGAAAGTTTCTTTGTCTTGTTGAAATCCTAGGAAGGAGACATAAGTGCTTCTCTCCTTCATGAATTCTTTATTTTCCAATTTTGTGAGAACCTTTTCTAGGTTAAAATCCCAAGGCCCAAAAGTGCTTGCAATTTAGGGTTTTAACCCTAGACTTTGATCCTTGAMCTAAGTGGAATAAGAAGAAGGAAAAAATGACACCTAGGGTCCAAATGAGCTTCCACCCTCGGTACCTTCTTCCTCAAAGTCTAAATCCTAAGGCCCAAACGTGCTTGCACCTTAGGGATTAGACTCYACCTCTTTTGTTTCACCTAGTTCAACCTCCAAGTGTTGCATGCTTGACTCCATATGCACAATGAAAAGACATTGATCTTCATGCCTCCAATTATTSTTATTTAACACTCAAAATCTACCCAAACCCATTTTTCCTAGACTTCACTCTCCACATTAAGCTTCCTTTCTCCCCATGTCCTAGCAATCTTATCCTAGGGAAAMCCACTTGAGCCAGAGGAGAGATGGTTTGAAGCGAAAGAGGGTTGGTGAGTTGATAGTGGCCTTTCCTCATAATTACACATGATTACACTTGAGCTTTCAAACTTTAGCTCAACCAGTGTGAATTTGTGCGATAACAAGAATCATTTGTGGAAATATCACTCAATTGATATGAGGAAGAACAAATTTATGAGGGGATCTTGATGAGGATTCCCTATATTTGAATCTTAGAATTATATAAATTTACAATGCAAAAATGAAAATACCAAGCCATCCATGTGGCGATATCATGTCGTGCTTTCACAAGCGTGTCTCTTGGTAAGAAAAAATGAATAATTGAAATACATACATATACATATACATATGTGTGTGCATGTTTCATGGGAGTGATCCAGGTGGATATCGGTGGCCACCCACCTTTTCCAACAGGCTCAAATTTTTTTTCTGTCAATTTTGGTAATTTACTATAGCAGTTTTTCACTTCCGGAGCCGTTTTGAGGCCCTTAACGATGTTTTTTGGGAAAATGGGGATCACTATACAAGTTCCTTCCATATTTCCCACAAAATAAATCTCCTCGATGATACCTTTCCAACGAGCTATCATATGCCTAAAACAAATATCATATGCAAAAGTTACGACCCCGAGAAGTTGATGTACTAACTTACCCAAACGGGGCCCACATGACTTTTGGCGCTTCATCTCCTAGGGTTAAGTTTTTGGATGTCTAGGGTTTTTGGAATTCTTGTTTATTGTAAAAAGGCCTTTAGAGCCTCATTGTAATCATCTTCTTGTGAATGAGCGCAACCGTCACATCTCTTCTCAGAGATAAGCCGCCACCATTCCAACAAGCTTGTTTCCGCTACATTTTACAATTTCAGTTTATTTCCTTATTGAATAGAAAACCATTTTTACTGTATCTCTGTTATTTTGTGTTAAGCACCTATTAATAATCTATAGTCATTTCATTCTTCTCATAAAATCTGGATCAGTGGTATCCGAGCGGTCTGCTCCTTGTCGTCTTAATGCATGTACCCAACGAGGTCGGAGTACAAAGAGTTGGATCTCGAGCTTGTTTCTCTTGACGAAAAAATCTCTCGCACGCCCAAGAGACCTCTCATGGCAGGAGAAAAGAAAGATGATGAGACATGAGATCCTTTTAAACTATTGGTTGAGGAAGCCCTCATGCAACAAAGGAAAGAGATGATGGATAGTTTCGCACAAATCCTTCAGTGGCTACCAATAAGTGACGCATCTTCTTCGAGCGGAGGCGCTGCCCCCTTCAAGGTAAAACTAAACTTCAATATTCCTATATTTGAAGGTCAGATAGACGCAGATGCTATAGACAAGTGGTTGAATCTACTAGAAGGATATTTTTCTGTCCATAACTTTTCGAATAGAGAAAATATTACTTTTGCACTCCTCAAAGCCGTTCCCCATGTCAAAGATTGGTGGGAAACTTTCTGTGAACAAAAGGAAACAGAGGAAACCTCATTATTTACAATCACGACCACCTGGGAATCCTTCAAGGATGCTATTAAGAAACAATACTACCTTGTCAGAAGTTATGACGACTTGTATACCAATTGGACCACACTACGGCAAGAAAGAGACCAAGCAGTGCCAGATTTCACAAATATCTTCCATACCTTGCGCACCAAGCAGGGTAAGAAAGATTTAGAATGAAATTTGGTGCTCAAGTATCGTGGTGCTTTGCATAGATACATCTAGACCGATATGGAATTTCTAAACATCTCATCCTTGGGTGCGGCCTACCGATATGCCGTCAAAATCGAGCAGAAGCTCAAACAAAAGACACGACAATTTGGGCCTGGGAACCCCTCACAAAAAAATCTAGGAAAGGGTGACCCCAACCCACAAAACAAAGGACAGAGAAAAGATGGACAATATCACAACAACCAGTCTAAGCTGCAAGCAAAGAAGGACACCAGAAAGATAAAGAAAGATACCGGGAAGTGGTGCGACTTCCATAAGATCCCTTGGCATAACACTGCTGACTGCGGCTCAAAGAAGTTGTTGGTGGTTGAAGTGAAAGCCTCTGAATCAGATGTGGGTTCTAAATCTGAGCCAAAACCAGAAAGGGGAAGATGGATCATTGACGCAGAACCCAGTGCCACTGTTGCTACCACCAAGCTCCAGCCTGGTGAACCAGATGAGCCAAAAGAAGGAGAGTGCCTCTTCCATTCATAGATGTGGGTAAAAGGCAACCCACTACACTTCATTGTTGATAGTGGTATCCAGAAGAACCTCATCTCAGCAGAGGTCGTCAAGTGGCTGGCCCTGCTGACAACGACGCACCCACAACCCTACACCATTGGATGGATCTGCCAAGGAAGCGATCTCCGCGTTAGCCAACAGTGTCGACTGTCGTACGACATTAAGCCCTTCAAAGACGAGGTATTGTGTGATGTTGCTCCTCTCGAAGTTTGTGATGTTATTTTGGGCCAACCTTATTTATGGAAACGTCATGCNTGTGATGTTGCTCCTCTCGAAGTTTGTGATGTTATTTTGGGCCAACCTTATTTATGGAAACGTCATGCTGTATATGAGTCTAGGCCTCATAGTGTTATTATTACTTTGAATAGGATACCCGAGGCAGTCCCACCTAGTGTTATTTCCTTGATCTCTGCTAAGAAATGAAGGAAGGTCATCTCTTAGACAGGGAAGTTTGTCTTCTTCGTGATTCACTCTTAGAATAAGAGAAAGATCACAAACACATCCAGGGTCTCTGCAGTTGACCTCTCCACACAGCAGAAGCAAATATATAAGGTCATGGAAGAATACTCAGATATCTTCTTCTCACCTACTGGGGTACCTCTACACTACCAGGTCAAGCACCCCATCGATCTGACCCCTGGAGCATCGTTGCCCAATGGGCCAGTCTATCATTGCTCTCTAGTAGAGAATGAGGAGATCACATGACAAATCCAAGAACTGCTCCACAAGGGGTACATCCGTCCCAGCTCATCACGTTGCGGGAGCCCAATCGTGCTAGTACATAAAAAATATGGAACCTGGCGACTCTGCATTGATTACCGGGCTCTGAATAAAATCACAGTCAGAATCCAGTACCTGATTCCCTGAATCGATGACCTCCTTGATCAACTCACGGGGGACAAATACTTCAGTAAGATTGATCTAAAGTCTGGCTACCACCAGGTCCCGATAGAAGAAACATATGTATGGAAGATCGCCTTCAAGTCAAAGAAAGGCCCTTTTGAATGGTTGGTCATGCCCTTTGGTTTGACAAATGCTCCAACCACTTTCATGAGGATGAGGATGATATCCTACGACCATTCACCAATAATTTTGTAGTGGTGTATCTACATGACATTCTCATTTACAACAAGACTTGGGACGAACACTTGCAACATATTCAACAGGTTCTGCACACACTGCGACAACACAAGCTATATGCCAACTTGGAAAAATGCTCCTTCGGCATGGACATGGTCCATTACTTGGGTGACATCATTGATCAACATGACGTACATGTGGATCCAGCCAAGATCCAAGTCATTCGTGACTGACCATCCCCAACCACACTCACTGAGCTTCAGAGATTCTTGGGCCTTGCCAATTTCTACTGTAGGTTCATGTTGGGATTCTCCCATATTGCATGGGCCCTCAACCGAATAACCAAGGGTGGTGGTAAGGAAAAATTTGCGTGGGTCTGGTCCCAACAACAAGCGTTCGATGATTTGAAGCAGTGCTTGTGCTCAACCCCAATACTTTCACTACCAGACCTGCAACAACCCTTTGAGATTGAGACAATTTCTTTAGACTATGCTGTGGGCACTGTTCTCACTCAGCACGACTAGCCCATGGCCTATCATAGTGAGACACTATCAGATGTTGTTCGTAAGTAACCTACTTATGAAAAATAAATGTACTCCATTGTGAAAGCCTGCCGCCAGTGGAGACTTTACATTCTTGGGAAGGAGATAGTCATCCACATTAATCATAAGCCACTACAGTTCATGCAGACGCAAGGAAAAATGTAGAATGACCACCATCAAAAGTGGTCCACATACTTGCAGCAATTCCACCTCAACATCAAGTATAAAACATGAAGCACCAATCGCGTCACTGATTGCCTCAGCAGACTGCCATTTGTGGAACTCACCATGGTGCTAGACTCTTGTGGCCATGAGACCTCTAGATGGCTCCAACTCTATGAGACCGACTCAGACTTCGCCACCACCTACCAAATGTTGGGTGCAAACACAGTTGTCGATAATTTCCATCTTTAGGATGGGTTGTTGTGTCGTCTGGACCATATCTGTGTTCCATCAAGCGAATGAGTGAAGCTGATTTGGGAAGCCCACTACAGTCGGGTGGCAGGACACTTCAGTGTCGAAAAGACAATGGAGATGCTACATAAACATTTCTATTGGCCAAAACTTTGATAAGTGGTCAACAAGTATATCAGGTCCTGCACCGCTTGCACTATTGCCAAAACGACCACTAAGAAACATGGCCTGTACACCCCTCTTCCTACTCCTGACAGGCCATGGGAATCCATCTCAATGGAATACATGTCAGGCCTCCTGTCCACCAAGCAGGGAAATGACTATTTTTTTTGTGGTTGTTGATCGCTTTTCTAAGATGGCGATTTTGGTTGCCTGCAAGAAGAACATCACAACAGAGGCCACTACCAAGCTCTTCTTTGAATGAGTATGGGTACATTTTAGAATCCCACAAACCATTGTCTCAGATCGAGACAATCGATTTCTTAACACATTCTGGTCGAGCCTCTGGTCATTACTGGACACCAAGCTCACCAAATCCACGACCTTCCACCCCCAGACAGATGGCCAAACCAAGGTCTTTAATCGAATGATTGTGCATATCCTTTGCATGTATAATTCAAAGCACCCTCACACATGGGATGAGAGCCTTCCCTATGTCCAACATAGCTACAACCGATCCCTTCATATCTGAACTAGCCACAACCCCTTTCAAGTGGGGTTGGGATTCCAACCATTGGGTCCCATAGATGTTGCACTTCCCCTTGCGGTCACCTCGACTGATTCATTTCCTGCTCCAACTGAAGCTGACAAAGACACCTAGTTCATTGAGTAGATCCATCACATCTGCCAACAGGTTCAAGATATCCTACATAAGTCCAATGACAAGTAAAATAAACGCCATGATCAACATCGGGTGCCACATAAGTTTCAGGTGGGCGACAAATCATTTGTTTCACATGTAGAAAGAACAACTTACAGGGCCCCATCGGAAGCTTCGCCCACTCCATTATGGGCCATACACCATCACCAAGGCCATGGGGGATAATTCTTTTGAGCTCAGCATTCCTCCTTTCCTTGGCCTGCACCCAGTGTTCAACGTGGATCTCCTTCGTCCTTATTTCCCACCATTATTCTACACCTTAGAAGTAACAGAACAACTGACACCAACAAAGCCCAACCCCAACTACATACAACAAGAATCCATTGATCATATTGTGGAAACACAGATCAAGTTCACTTGACAACAAAGGATCCAACTTTATCAAGTCGTCAAAGAAGGACAACTCCTGCAGCAAGGCAAGTGGCTCACCCAGGGCCAAATTCAACAAAAATTTCCTCATCTGATGGGGGAACTCAACCCAATGGATACCATTTCTTCCTAAGGTGGTAGGATTGATCCAAGTGGATATCGGTGGCCACCCACCTTTTCCAACTGGCTCAAAACAATTTTCTGGCAATTTTGGTAATTTACTATTTTTAGCAGTTTTTCACTTCAAGAGCCGTTTTGAGGCCATAGACGATGTTTTTTGGGAAAACGAGGAGAGATATGGAAGTTACTTCCATAATGAACTTCCATATTTCCCCTAAAATGAATCTCCTCGACGATACCTTTCCAACAAGATTTCATATGCCTAAAACGAAGATCGTATGCAAAAGTTACGACCTCGGGAAGTTGATGTACTAACTTACCCAAACGGGGCCCACATGACTTTTGGCGCTTCATCTCCTAGGGTCAGGTTTTGGGATGTCTAGGGTTTTTGGAATTCCTGTTTATTGTAAAAATGCCTTCAGAGCCTCATTGTAATCATCTTCTTGCGAATGAGCGCAACCGTCACATCTCTTCTCAGAGATAAGTCACCACCATTCCAACAAGCTTATTTCTGCTACATTTTACAGTTTCAGCTTATTTCCTTATTGAAGAGAAAACCATTTTTACTGTATCTCTGTTATTTTGTGTTAAGCACCTGTTAATAATCTGTAGTCATTTCATTCTGCGCATAAAATCCGGATCAGGGAGGGACCCCTGCCTTTTTGTTTTCTAATGTTTTTTGGGTTTTGTGTTTTTTTTTTTTTTTTTTTT
>SNQJ01S0076953.1:45899-59971 GCA_010110895.2 Picea sitchensis | reverse complement strand
TTTTCATCTCTGGCCCATCCTCTAATCATGTCAGGGTATGTTTGGCCCACTTCAATGCATTCTTTTCTTTGAAACTCGGCTAAAAACTCAGAATTAAAAGTGTGTCTATAATTGGGCGAGAGCTTATACATTACTTGAATATGTTTAGGCCTGAATGAGCTGATGATAGCTCCTTGCTCGTTCAGAATGCTTCTGGTCAAGATATCTACTTTTTCCAGTGCCCAGCCGATCATATCGGTATATGACACCAGTCTCGGACGTGAAACAACCTTATGAAGCTCAGTCTCGACAATATCTCAGAGGTGATTTTCTGAATCAGTGGCTGCATATTTAAGCTCATCCTCCAGTTTTTCTGAAATTCCAGTCCATGATTTGACAGAATGTACTTCGGATGTAGTTGTATCGGAGATAATATCACCTTCTGGTTGATCTTCATTTTTTTCTAGGAGTGGAGAGTGCAATCAGATTGTGATAATCAGTTGATTATGATCAGAGTAGTGAAACGTTAGCATGGTGGCATCACTTTGAGATTGGTATGGGACACTGGGATCGCAATTGTTGACATCTTGACAACCGACACCGATGGGATTGTTGGTTTACATAGGTTTGGTTGTTTGGAGGAGTGGTATTTCGAGGAGTTGATCGAGTGTATACAAATTATGTTCGCTTGGTTGATCATGAACAATTAGGAAGGATATTGTGATAACACCTCGCAGGTTCGTGCTACGAGTGGAGGATACACATTTTCTAGGAAGGTTTGGGACCCAGGTATCACTTTGAGACAAGCTCAATTGACAAAGCATCATATTGTGATAACATTGCTTGAGGACAAGCAATATCGGGGTGGGAGGATTTGTAATTTCCCCTTTTTGGCAGAATTAAATATTTAATTAATTATTTCATTGTGTTGCCTAAAGTTAAATTTGGAAACTAATATTTAATTAATTATTATTTAATTTTAAGAGACTTAATCAAAATAACCTTATTAAGTCACTTTATTAAATAAAGTGCTCTTCTAGAAGCTTTGAGAAGGTTGGGTTATATCTCTCTAGAAAGATCCACAGAGCCTTAAAAAGGAGAGGAGAGCAAGTCATTTGGGCAAGTTGGATTTTGGATCATTTTCTATTGGAGTGCTCGGTGAGCCAAGGTTTTTGTTAGGGTTTTGGAAAAACCCTTTCATTGGAGTTTGGATTTGGAGTTTGTAATTCTAATGTGCAAAAACTGGCCCCAGTTCTTTCTCTATGTCATATTGTAGGTTCTCAATACCAAAATATTTAAGTTAATGTCCAATTCAAGAGATGTTTGTATTGCTTTAATACCATAAATATTGTTTCAAATCTCATCCAATCGAATCTCAAGGTGAATATTGAACCATTGTGATGTTATTCATTTGCAATATTTTCAATAATGCCTCTACCATTGTATATTATTTTCCATTCCTATGAAACAATTGAAGTCTTGTTTCTCCAACCCACTACTACAATACAGGTATTTATTGTCATATATTTGCATCACATATGCCTTGTTCACATTGTCTAAGATGCATTACCTATGCCATGGGTTTCTTGGTATGCATCAAAATTTGTATCATTTTGTGTCATATTTTTTGTTGTCCTTCATAGATAAATGCAAAGCTCACAATGGCACATGTCACCTCGGATCATATTTGTGTCATTTTCAATCAATATGTGTAATAGTTGTGTCACATTAATATAATTTTGACAAAGGTTGTGTCATCTTAGGTCTTATGTTGCATTATATTTAATTCGGATCATAATGTGTATTTGTGTGTTTGATACACCTTGTGATGTTGGTTTTATGACTCGTGTATAAGGATTAAATACATGGATTTCAATGCAGGGATTACCTACATAGGTTGGGTGCTTGGGATCGATGTCTGAGTTGGGTCATTTCATGATTGTTCCAAATAATCATGTTTATGTAAACCAAATTACTAAAATTGTCAACAAATCACTGGGAGGTAAACTTGTACATGTCATATATCTTTGGAAAGATTTCAAAGAGTGTTAAATGGTGGAAGCATATATTGTATGTAAAGTAGAGGTGCTTGGTGACAATTTTTAATCATTGATAATAAACCTCCTCACAAGTATCCTAAAAAACCATGTGTATGTACTCAATATTGCAAAATATGCCAACGAAACACTAGGGAGAATCCATGCATATCATATATCATTGAAAAACCTTTTGAGAATACAAAATGGTGGAAGCTTAAGTTATGCAAAAAAATATGTGTGTGGTGACACTTTTTAATCCTTGAAAACAAATTCAAGTTCTAAAAGTCCATTATCTTCCCTCCATTTTTTGGGATGATATATATGTTTAGAGTCCAATTTTCAAAGACCTAAATTTATTAACTGTCAACATTTGGATCATTGTTATTGTAAGTGGGGCTTCTCATAAATGTACGTGTAAGGTCTCTTCCCCACAAAGCCTTATAAAACACAAGTTAAAATAGAGAATAGAGAAAATTATCTTGTACAATTTAATCTTCAGCATATAACCATAATTTATTCAGCAGAAATTAAATTCATTAACAGCATAAAAATAAATTACATAACAATCACATAACACAGCATATTCAACAGCTTAATGATAACCACCTAACATGTAATCATGAAAATACATACCTCTGTCTGATGTTATTTCTTCAATCTTCGTCTATCCTCGTTGCTGCTCTGCCCAAGCTCTGCCCAAAACTGAATCTTTCCTCCCTACTAGCTAGGAACAGAGTCTATCTGGCTCCCTAGCTCCAGGATTCCATGAGGATTCCTGGCCCCCGAGCCCAAAACTCCTAGCAACCGATGCACCCCTGTAACAGTCCACCTAAGCTCCAAACCAAACTAGAAAAATACAAACCAAAAAACACAGTCCTTAATCTCAGAAAAGATTCCTTTCCCCAAAGTTTCCAAAAATCCCTCTCTCGAATGCCTCTGCCCCCTCATATCCCCCTTCCATTCACCGCCTCCTACCTTTCTTTAATGCCACCCACCTTATCCCTCCATTTAATACCTTATCCCTCCATTCAATACCCTATCCCTCCATTCAATGCTTTATCATTCAATATCTTATCCCTCCATTCAATGTTTTATCCCTCAAGATATGTGAAGTTTTCTAATAATAAATTAAAAGTTAAGCCTTTAATTTGTTACTCCAAACATTAAAATGTGTTAATTAATTAATTAATCAACATTATTAAACACACTACTCTAATTAATTAATATTAATAAATAATCATTTAACTAATACACATTAGGACAAGTAATTATTTAATTAACTATACTTGATAAACCTTAAGCAACTATTTTCTAATTAGGGTTGTTACATACACCCACCCTCAGAAAACTTCATCCTGATGTTAAAGTATTTTATGATACAAGGGAAAAGAAACATGGTTCACACATTCTAACAATTAACCCATATTACATGTAAGTAAGCCAAGAAACCCATACATACTAGTGTACATGCAAGAAATGCATGTGTAGCTAGTACATACAAGTCTCGCTCATGGCCAATATCAATAACTATCATCTCTATAGTAATTTCCATATGCATCCAATCCATTCAACAAGATTATTCATTTTATAAAAGAAAAATAAACCACCCAAATGTTCATGTGAAATCCTTTTATTATAATTATCTAGCTCAACAATGTTATTTAGACAATTGTAGTTTAGTTATAATACTATGAATATTCATATATATATATATATATATATATATATATATATATATATATATATATATATATATATACATTTTCTTTTCTAAGGAAAACACAAATCACCATAAGACAAATCTACATACACTCTCAACTATTTATAATCATCCTTCCTCCCTAAATTCCCATTTCCATCTTCCATTCCTATCCTTTCCTTCCTACTGACTATCTGAGCTGCCAACCATTGAACTAACTCCAAATAGAACCCTGTGTGTTCTAAAGTGTTCACTATTCGACTAAGTTTCCTCAAGAGGTAACTCCATGTCATCATCACATGTCTAGGGGGAGCATGAGCTAACACTGTACTCCCATGACTTCGTGTTTCTCGAGGATATCTGGAAATGCCTCACCCTCCTAATCATGACTAGGTCCACACTCACAATGGAATGTATAGGTGGCACTGTGTTGTCAGAGTTTGTCATCATTTATTCGGCTTTAAGTGCCACCTCCAAATCTCCGTGACCGTCTACATATCATAGAAATGTATCCAACCAATATAATTTCACATACAAAGATTCATACCATATTGTTTCTAGGCCAGTGGTCATGACATCCACTTCATCATCATTATCCTCGGCTATTTCATAGCCCATAACCTACGTGACAGGTTCAGGAATAAACTGATCCAGTGGATATCTGCACAATCTTACCTTTTCCCTGACCGCTCAAACAGTCGGGCAATTTTGGCAACTTTACTATTTTAGCGCTTTTTGTCCCGAACTTCCTGGCCATTTTGAGGCCCTAAATTTTTTTTTTTTTTTTTTGGGTATTTTTTCTCTCGCAAAATAGCATCTACCATGCTATTTTGTCTTGGGCATTGTAGGACTCGGATAGATATTTCCAACTAGCTATCATGTACTCTAAACGGAGATCGTGATGCAGTTACACGACCCTAGTTGATGCACTAACTTGTCTTAAACTGGGCCCACATGACTTTTGGCGCTTCATCTCCTAGGGTTAGGTTTTTGGATGTCTAGGACTTTTGGCATTCCTGTTTATTGTAAAAAGGCCTCTAGAGCCTCATTGTAATCATCTTCTTGCGAATGCGAGTAGCCGTCACATCTTTTCTCAGAGATAAGCTGCCACCATTCTAGCGAGTCTTTCACTCTGTATTTTTACATTCTCTGTACATTTCTTTTATTAATAGAAATCATGTATTACTATATCTCTGTGTTTATGGTTGCATCTCTAATATATTTCTATTATATTACTGGATATACGCGATATCTCTGTGCATTTCTTTATTATATCTCCGCTATCATTTCGTGCCGAAAATAATCCTGATCACAAACTCATACATTTCTATGCATTATCATCATGTAATTGTATACAACCATAATTTCAATTCAGTATCCGCGTACCAACAACTTTAACATCAAAGTTTCAAGTTAGAAATAGATCTCATAATATCCCATAATTCAATTAACATTACCCATTCATAGAATTATCATTTACATAATAGATTGCATCATATCCAACATCATTCAAATAGCATTTAAACCTTCATAGGATTCTCATTCACACAATAGATATCGCATCATATCCATCATCATAAAAAACAATTAAACATTCATAGAATTTACATTCACATAGTAGATCGCATCATATCCATCATTATTAATAACATTTAAACATTCATAAAATTTACATTCTCACAATATACCGCATCATATCCATCATTATTCAAATACATTTAAACATTCATAAAGGTTCATACATCTTAAAATTCCAAGTGTATCATTTAATAGTTTCACTGTGAATAGAAAATAAAGGTGTTTAGGCCTCAGGTGATTCTGGCTATCTATGTCAAAAGGTGGTGTTACATACACCCAATCTTCGAGAAACATATTCTCAAGGTGGTCAAAAAAAGTGAGGGATAATCCCATCGTAATGTCTCGGCATCCTCCCAAGTAGCAGATCCTGGACTATACTTGTCCCACTAGACCTTAACTTGGTCTACCAGACGGTTCCTGAGCTATCGGACTCTATGGTCCAATATGCGTAACGGTTCTACCGTGAGGGCCCACGTCTGTTACCTACAATTCCTTCTAATTTAATTTATGTGATTCATCAGCAACATAATGACGTAGAACAGATACATGAAAAACATTATGAGTTTTATGCAAGTGGGGTGGCAATACGAGACGATAGGCAACGCGTCCAATTTTCTCTTGAATTCTGAATGGTCCTATAAATCGAGGTGACAACTTTGTCCCCTTCCCGAACCGAATGGTACTCTTATTGGGTCTAATACGAATGAAAACCTGGTCTCCCACTTTATAACTTCGGTTGGTCCTGTGTGCATCCGCATAACTTTTTTTCCTATCCTGTGCTTCCTTTAGTCTCTGCCTAATCTAAATCACCTGTTCCTCCATCTCTTGAATCAATTCTGGCCCAACTGTTACTCGGTCTTCTAATCTTTCCCAACTCAATGGTGTTCTGCATGGCCTTCCATACAGAGCTTCGTAGGGTGGCATTCCGATGGAGCTATGAAAACTGTTATTGTAGGCGAACTCCACCAAAGGTAGGTACTTCTCCCAATGGGTTTGATTATCCATGACATACATCCTTAGCATGTCTTCCATGACTTGATTTACTCTCTCATTTTTCCCATATGTTTCAGGATGATAAGCTGTGTTTAAGTTCAATTGAGTCCCCAATGTTGACTGCAAACTTGTCCAAACACTAGAAGTGAATCTGGAGTCCCTATCTGAAATGATCTTCTTAGGTATCCCATGCAAACAGATGACTTCACTTACAAACACGTGTGCCACATCAATGACATCGTAAGTGTCTCTAACCAGAATAAAATGAGCACTCTTGGTTAACTTATCAACTATCACAAGAATGGCATTGTGTCTATGAGATGTGAGCGACAACCCCACAACAAAATCCATAGAAATGACTTCCCACTTAGACATAGGAACATCATGTGGTTGTAGGAGGCCTGTCGGGTGATGGTGATCGGCTTTCACTTGTTGAAACTCTAGGCATTTGGCGAAAAAATGGACTGCATCATGCCTCATGCCTACCTAGAAGAAAATCTTCCTCATACCTACATACATTTTATTCACACCCGGATGGCCACAATAAATTTCTCTATGGGCTTCCTTCAGTATGATGCTTCGAATATCCCAATCTTCAGGGATGTACATCCTTCCCCGATATCTCAATAGTCCATCTGCTTCTAGACTATATCCTTCATACCTTCTATCTAACTGCCTCCCACTCTGAAGGTTTGAGGTAACCTTTAAATACCAACTGTCTCCAAGGAGTTGCGTCAACACACGTTCCCTCAGATTGAATTTTAAGGGCACCAAGGAGAAGACACGTGGTCTCCTACTCAAGGCATCTGCGACCACATTATATTTTCCCTTGATATATGAAATACAAAAATCGTACTCATTCATGAACTCACTCCATCGCCTTTGCCTGGCATTCAGATCCCTTTGAGTGAAGAGATGTTTTAAACTTTGATGGTTCGTTTTGAGCTCAAAGTTTCACCCCACAAGATAGTGCCTCCAAAGTTTCAGAGCTAGCATTATAGCTGTCAACTCTAAATCATGAGTAGCGTAAAGCTCTTCGTGTTTCTTCAACTTCCTTGATGCATAAGCTATCACTCCTCCATCCTGCATTAGCACGGCCCCCAACCCTTGCTTCGAGGCATCCGTACAGACTGTGAAGTCCTTTTCCACATCCGACACTCGTAGAATTGGCACACTAGTTAGTAACCTCTTAAGTTCGATGAATGCACTATCACATTCTTCTGTCCATTCATACCTGACCCCCTTGCGCTACAAGGTGGTGATGGGTTTCTCTATCTTAGAGAACCCTTCCACAAATCTCCGATAATAACCTGCTAGCCCCATGAAGCTTCTTAACTCATGGGCATTTTTCGGCACTGGCCATTCCATAATGGCCTTTACCTTTTCTGGGTCCACAGAGATTCCTTCACCGGAAATGATATGTCCTAAATAGTGAATTTATTTCTGGAAGAAGGAACACTTCAACAACTTCCCATACAATTTGTTCTCTCTAAGGTAGGACAACACCACTTGAAAGTGTTCCTCATGTTCTCTTTCATTTTTGGAATAGATGAGGATGTCATCTACAAAGACTTGTACAAAACGGTCCAAGTACTTCCAGAATACTCCGTTCATGAGGCTCATGAATACTACTGGCGCATTGGTCAATCTGAAAGGTACTACGACAAACTCGTAATGCCCAAACTAAGATCAAAAGGTAGTTTTAGGAAAATCACCTTCCTTAATCCTTAACTAGTGATACCCTAATCGCAAATCAATCTTTGAGAATATCGTTGCTCCTTTCATCTAATCGAAGAGATCATCTATTCATGGAATTGGGTACCTATTTTTCACTGTAGCATGGTTCAAGTCCCTGTAATCTATACACAGTCGTAAGGAACCATCCTTCTTCTTCACAAAGATTACTGGTGCACCCCAAGGTGAGACACTGGGCCTTATTAGCCCTAAGTCTAGTAACTCTTTCAATTTCATTTGCAACTCACAAAGTTATGGCGATGTCATCTGATACAGAGTATTGGAAATTGGTTCTGCACTAGGTTTTAGCTCAATAGTAAAATCGAGCTCCCTCTCAGGAGGTAACCCTGGTAACTCGTTCGGAAAAACATCTTTAAACTATGACAATAGTAAGTACTGATCTAAGAAGGGTCCTTTCCTTTCACTCACTACTTCCACTACATACAGTTGACACCCTTGCCTCATGCACTGCTTAACCTTCATAGTTGAGATAAAGCGTAGAGACACCTTTCTCCATATACCATGGATCTCTACTGGCCTTCCTTCATCGTCAACACAAAGCACCCTTTTTGTGAAACAATCTACCATCGCTCTATGGGCTTCTAACCAATCCATTCTAATGATTAGGTCATATCCCTCGAGAGCAGTAACGTAAACCTTCAACCTGGTAGTACACACTCCCAGGTCTACTATACAATTATCAACACTAGGTCCTACCGCTTGTTTTTCCTCCGAGGCCATCTCGACTTGTTTAAAGTCATTGTGCTCATAGGCTTCCAACCCACTCTTTTCTAATGCAGATGGTGAAATGAAACTATCTGTAGCACTAGAATCAAATAAAATCTTTACATTGATATGATTTAGTGTACCTGATGACTCCACCATCGTGGATTGATGTTCTTCCTGGCGATTATTAACCACTGCGTAAATCTGGTGGCTCCCACTTTCTCTTCCCATCGGGGCCTTTCCCTCTCTATGCACAAATCTTTATTGTAACTCTGGGCAGTCACGTTGGTAATGGGGTCCTCCACATCCCCAACAAGTAACACGATATTGAACCTGCGCATTGTTTTGTGACTGTCTCTGAAATGAGTTCCTTCCCTTGGAACCCCTGCCCCTACTAGCTGCTCCCTGAGATGGCCGTGGACCTGCCTGCGTCGTTGGTGATGAACACGATGCTGCACTCGCTGCCATTGAAATCCCTGCGGCTACTGTCCTTGGTGCGACTCTATTACCATATGGAGGTGGCCTTGAGCCCCCTCCCCTGGGAAATGTCTTAAGGGCCTTCCCCATGAATCCAGGACGATGCGGAAAGGTCGGTCTCGTACCTCCGGTTAAGTTCATGTGTTCCTCCACATAAAGCGCATTTTCCATAGCTTCCGCTACTGAAGACAGTTTCCACATCCGCACCATAGCCCTTATCTTAGGGTTTAACCCATAGACAAAGCATTCTACCTGTCGTTGATCATTATCCATGTATGAAACATATTTGACCAATTCCATAAACCTAATCTCATATTCTTCTATGGTCATGTTTCCCTGTACTAGAGCATGAAATGCTCCCACCTGTTGTTCCTCATAGTAAGCTGGTAGATATTTCCTTCGGAACATCTCCTCGAAAATTTCCCAAGACACAGTGTCTGGGGTAAGATGCAGTTGCCTTTCTAGGTTGCCCCACCAATTCAAGAAACTGTCTCTTAACTGAAAAATTGTTATCTTCGCCTTTGAAGTGGACGCATAGTCTCTTAAGGCAAAACACCTTGTCATGCATTCCAACCATGCCTCGGCACGTTCACTGGCACGACCCCCGGCAAACTCCGGAAGTTTGATCTTCTGCAGTTCTCTAGTGATGTCTTTGGGTAGAGGTCCTCCCCCTGAATCCCTCGATGCTTCTGGATTACCCGTTCCATATGGTGGGGGCTCCACTTCGATCCCTATTGGTTGATGCCCCTTTAAAGTCTCATTTATGGCCTCCAAAGAGCACAGTATGAGAGCTAGTTCAGGCGATGGTGCTGGCGGCGCTGGCAATCCCTGGGACGATGCCCCTCTGCCTTGATTTCCTCGAGTCCTAACCATCATGTATAATTTAACCTGCATCAACCAAAGTTGTCAGGGTGAGTTCAAGGACGTTTCAGATTTGCGCAACTTAAACTAGAAAACAAGGTTAGGCGTAAGTTTTTTTTTACTTGTCTGTAAACAGACATTACTCTCTTTAGGGGAAGTGGCTAGGTTAGGATTAAGCATCTAAGCTTGGTGTCACTGCCTAAGAAAACTATTGACTCCCTCACCTGGTAGCTACGCTAGCTTTGCACCATATTCTCTAATTTCTCTAACTTACTTGCCTAGTGTGCATGAAGCCCCCTCCCGTTTATCTTGGTCTAAATCCTTAAACTTTTCATTTAAAATTAATTAATTTTATGTTTTAAAATTTAACTATTAATTTAAAACATAAAACATAACTACTAATTAATTTTTAAATTTAAACATGAAATTAAGCATAAATTTAAGTATAATTTAAACATAATTTTGAATATAAATAAATTTTTAAAACATTAATCATTATTAACATTATTATGTTTTAAAATTTAACTATTAATTAAAACATAATTTAAATATAATTTAAGCATAAACCTTTAAAATTTTATCTAAAAATACAATAATAAAATAATAAAAATAATAAAAATAAATATAATAATAAAAAAATAAATGACAAAGAAAAATAAAAGACTTTTATCGTGGGGCAGTGGGTCCTCGCATGAGGCCCATGTGCCCCTCCCAAATCCATGCTCATTCCTAACCCTACACACCTCTCTAATCAAACCCTAAACTATCCTCAACCCTAATGTTCCATCACTGTCGCCTATCTTACTATGCGAATGTGCCATCAGCCTCTCCTACTCTGCAAATGCGGCGGAGTTAAGGTAATGGTTGGGGTCTCCTCCCTCTCTACTACTGTGGCAGAGCTATGGTAATGGCCACAGGCTTAGCATTTGGTATTGGGCATTGGGCTTAGGGTTTAGAGATTTGACGCTTGAGCATGGCGGTGGTGGCTGTGGGAGGTCTCACCCTGATGGCTTTGGCCCTGGCCTGTGGGCTTGGTTCCCGCGGCTCCTCCCTGTGGCTTTTGCGTTGGGTTTTGGTTTTTGTCGATACTTGGTATAACTCTCGAGTTCTCGGTCTATAATTGGTGATGCATTGTGCACTATGGCACCCCTCATGGCTTCTTCCTCGTCTTCAGACTTGTCACTGGACTTGGATTTGTATGGTATGCGACTTGGTATACCTCTCGGGTGCTTGGCCCATGGACTGTGTGTTGTTGTTAAGACTGTGTGTTGTTGTTTAGGTGAATGCTACCTTGTGACATCTTTGGGGTTTGGTGACTGTTTTGTAGCTTTGACTGGTGCTTGCCCCTCTCAGTAAGTTCTCAACTTCTCTGAAATGTACAGTTCTATCCATTTATTTCGTATGCAATTTTGTTGAATTGCAGTCCCAAATAGATTTTGGGTGGTCTACATGCACAAGTATTTCTTCTATTGAATATGGGCTCGGTTTAGTTCCTGAGTGTAATGATTGAATGGTGACAGTCTCACCCACATAGATTGCAACCCCAATAGCAATGCTCATTCCCGGCATCCAAACACATATTAGATTGTGTTTCGTGGTACTTTGAGACTTGTTGGTCTCTGTCTGCTTCTGAGCTTTCTGGTGCTTTGCCCCACTGAGTTAGTTCTCGACTTCTATGAAATGCATTGTTCTATCCCTTTCTTTCCTATGCATTTTTTTGTTGAATAGTAGTCCCAAATATGTTTTGGGTCCTCTACATCTGCATGTTTTTCTTCTGTTGAATATGGGCACAGTTTAGTTTTATTTCTGGATTCCATTAATGCACTCTGTTACACCTAAATACAATAAAGATATCAGTTTTGAAAACTTTCACCTCTGTTTGCTCAATGTACTTTGAAAAAAACCCATCCCAAGATTAATTTTTGGCTAATGAATTAAGACCTGAATGGCCTGATTTACACCTTGGATGGCAGGAAATTTGAGAGCCCAACCATGACAGAAATCGTAAAGGGGAGCCCATCCATTACAGAAAACATAAAGTCATACAATGGGTTTGATAAATTATGGGTAGTGGCAATGCCCTAAATGCGGTTGTTGCCATTTAGGCTATGAAATAGCTAGATTACATGCATCGATACTGGTTCTTTGTGGCTCTTCATGTCAATAATTACTCCCAAGCATGTACCTAATTAAATGTGCTAACTTGTGTAATGAAATAAAATATATGCGATTTATTTATTTATTTATTATAAGTTCTAATCATGGTTGTTGCAGGTTAAGATAGTACTACCCAGAGATGAGGGATTCAATTCTCCAACAAGAATCGCCCTTCTAATCACCCAGAATGTGACCAGCTCATAGAAAAATGGGGTATTGAGGGACCCACGAATTTACTAAGGGTGTGGGAACACAGTGCACCGGAGAATCTCAGAGTGACGGGTTCGATTCTCATGACGTACAACAAAGAAACTCTTTCCTTAAGCAAAGAGTTATTGACAATCTTTCATTGATCATATATGTATAAATAATCGTCCCCGCATTCGAATCTTTCCGAATAACACCATCCTCATTCTCATGTTCCTTTTCATGAACAAGCTTGTGCCATCTATCTGAAAAATCGGATGGAAGAATAGATAACAATAAGCGCATAACCCCGCAAAACCCCCAAAGAAGAAGGCCAAAGCTAGGGTTCAGACTAATATTTTGAAGAATTTCATGGTAAATGGCCTAGATTTTTCACAGTTGCACATTTGCAATTTGGGTGCATTTTCTTATAACTTCTTCTGCATTTCCAGAGACTTGTAAAGGCAATTTCTAGAATTGTTTGACTCAAGTTCTTTGTTCACAATGTAGGTCGTTATGGTACCACTTAGGATTTCATTATATTATTACTCATTAACAATTTTTATTTTAGAAGAAAAAGCTATTTCTAAAAAAAATATTGTGGCTTCTTACCTACAGGTGAGGTTTCTTACAGGTTCTAAGGTGAATAGGCCTCCTTCAAACTTACAATAGTTTCTAAGATTTTTTCGTTTATTTCTGGGTCAATTTTGAGTAGGTGGGTAGGCCCTTGGCCCTAGATTTTAAACTAGTGCTATGATACCATGTGTAAGGTCTCTTCCCCATAGAGCCTTATAAAACACAAGTTAAAATAGAGAATAGAGAAAATTATCCTGTACAATTTAATCTTCAGCATATAACCATAATTTATTCAACAGAAATTAAATTCATTAACAGGATGAAAATAAATTACATAACACAACATATTCAACAACTTAATGATAACCACCTAACACGTAATCATGAAAATACATACCTCTGACTAATGTTATTTCTCCAATCTCTGTCTGTCCTCGTTGCTTCTCTGCCCAAACTCTGCCCAAAACCGAATCTTTCCTCCCTGCCAGCTAGGAACAGAGCCTATCCGGCTCCCTAGCTCCAGGATTCCATGAGGATTCCTGGCCCCCGAGCCCAAAACTCCGAGCAACTGATGCACCCCTATAACAGTCCACTCAAACTCCAAACGAAACCAGAAAAATACAAGCCAAAAAACACAGTCCTTAATCTCAGAAAAGCTTCCTTTCCCCAAAGTTTCCAAAAGTCCCTCTCCCGAATGCCTCTGCCCTCTCACATCCCCCTTCCATTCACCGCCTCCTTCCTTCCTTTAATGCCACCCAGCTTATCCCTCCATTTAATACCTTATCCCTCCATTCAACACCCTATCCCTCCATTCAATGCTTTATCCCTGCATACGTAAAGTTTTCTAATAATAAATTAAAAGTTATTAAGCCTTTAATTCATTACCCAAACATTAAATGTGTTAATTAATTAATTAACTAATTAATCAACATATATTAAACAATAATTAATTAATTAATTAATATTATTAATAAATAATCATTATTTGTCTAACACACATTAGGACAGTTAATTATTTAATTAATTATACTTGATAAACCTTAAGCAACTATTTAACTAGGGTTGTT
>SNQJ01S0076953.1:12236-41292 GCA_010110895.2 Picea sitchensis | reverse complement strand
ACACTTTTAATTCTGAGTTTTTAGCCGAGTTTCAAAGAAAAGAATGCATTGAAGTGGGCCAAACATACCCTGACATGATTAGAGGATGGGCCAGAGATGAAAACAAGTTTAGGGCTGATTTACATGGAATTTATGCCACAGCTTCCTTAAACGAATATATGGTTTATGTAGCAATGATGTTATGTAGACTTTTGGGGAGAAAGGATCCTTGTCACTTTCATGCAGATTGGACACCTTTTTTAGAAGAAGTTTCAGAGGGACATAGTTTTAATTGGCACAAAATTTTGTCAGATAACCTCACATCAAAGGTTGTGAATTACAAAGCAGCTAGGCCAAAAGGACAACCAGTGTCTTTTTATATGTCAGCTTATATCATGGATGCCATTTGTTTTATGACTCCTTTCCCATTAATGAATTGGAGTTGGAATGTTTCTTGCCCAGAGCCTGTTCATAAATACCACTCAGATCTCTGGGAAGAAAATGCAAAAAATGTTTTTTATGAGGTTTGTCATAATGTAATTATCCCTCTGCACAAAATATTCTTTGGATGCGAACCTCTTCGCATTTCTAATACCATCATAGAAACCTCAAGTCAGTTGCTGACTGGTTCATTGAGGAAATTTTTTCTTATGTTAGGGTTTATGGCTATTCCATTCCACCTCACGCACTCCCAAAAATTTTACCAGACAGGTTGATATGCAGAGAAGTGGCTTATCATCTAGTAAATGGTGGTATTGGGTTAGAATTAAAAGCTCAACAGAAAAAAGCATGGCCATATTTTCCTATTTATATTGGAAAAATCATTTTATTAAACATAGGCCATTCTAAGGCAGAAGCCGAGGCGATGGATGAAGTGAAATTAGCAATCATAGAGCACAGGAAACACAACCCTTACCAAATAATCAGTCGACATTTCACACATTGTAATTTAAAAGCATATGAACATGAAATTTCAGTTTATGATGATATTTTCAAAAATGCTAAGTATTATGAAGAAGTGCAGAATAGAGTGCAAACCTTGTCACCTGACACACAGGTGGGGTTTGCATATTTTCAAAGACATAGACGACGCTGCCTGCCAAAGATTTTACAAGGTGAAATTTCAACTTCATTGCCAGAGCAAGAAACAATTCCTCCGGGGTTTGAAACCGATATTCAGGATAAGTCAATTGATAAAGATAAGTCGAAAGATCTTGAAATACCTCCTCAGAATACAGAGGGTTCTCAGACCAAAGAACCAGAGACAGAAAAAGGAAAAGGAATAGAAACCAGTCCAATAGTTCTCGATGATATTCCAGAAAATATTGGAGGAACAGCTTCAAAGGAACTTGGCAGTCCTATCACAGCATTGACTCCATTACAGTCTACTTTCGGAACCCCTCATGAAGGAGTTCTATATGTAAGTGACTTAGAGCCAATCACCAGAGATGAAATCCCTTCATCTGATTATTTTTTCAATAAAAAACGAAGAGCTGTCTTGAAACAGGAAATTCATCCTGTAGGAGAAAGAATGATCAAAAAACATAAAATTATCACTGATGGGAAGAAACTCAATGAAGGAGAATTCTCTACAGAGTTAGCAGGAACCATGGGTGCTATAGCATCCACCAACATGTATTCTATAGGGAATCTAACAACTATTCTTGAGCAAAAGGATCAAGAAATAATGCAGTTGCAGGACAGATTAAAAGAAAATGAAATAATTATTGGATGGGGAATACAAAAGGGTCTAGAACAAGCTAGACTCAAATACATACAAGAAATCCAAAAATTGAATGAAAACTTGGATGAAGCAAAACACATGATACAGGTTACCCAAGAACAGGTTCAAAATTTGGGCGATGAAAATAAATCTCTGCAAGATAAGATTATTTCAATCACTAATCAAGTAATTGAAATTGAACATTTCAAGACTCAAGCATCAGAGATATATGCAAACATAGAAGAAGAACAACAGAAAATATTCTGTAATCTGGAAATCATCCAGAACTATTTTAATGAGTCAAATAGGTCTATGGAAAAGGTAGTTCAGAAAGAAAGAGAAGCTAAAGAAGCAAGGAATTCTTTTCAAAAGGTAATAACTTCTTTACAAAAAGAATAAATTGGAAAAACCCAGAAATTACCCATTTCGGAACAAGTAAAGGGAGATATAATGATAAAAGTTTGGGAAACAAAATTGGCAGAATATAAAAGAATTACAAAAGGAATCAATGAAGATTGTAAAAGGATCTTCAATCTTATCGAAAAAGATTCAGTAAATACCGGGACAGATGGTTTTTCCGAGTTATTAGGCGAAGTCAACATTACCAGGTATCAGCTGAAATCAAAAGAAGAACTCAAAGAAAGGAAAACATGAATCTCAAATATTAAAATGGTCAACATTGCAGAAATAGATAAGTGGATGATATCTTCAAGTTCAAAGTTGGAAAAGGTTAAATTCACAGAGAAAATAATAGAAAGCCAGTTGCCAGGCTTACAAAGAAGATTTTTCTCTTTTGAAGCAAATGAAGTACCTGAGGCTCCTAGGGTCTTGGTAAACTTTTGGGGAAATATGTTCAATGCGTTGAAGCAGATAATGAAAGCTCATCAATGCAAATTTAAAACTTTGTAAATATTTTTATTTTTTAGAATTGTGAAAGAAATTGTAAACGGTTGACATTAGTCTATGTAACCGTAATATTAGGAAGTTGGTTAGTTACCAACGAATTTTTTTGATAGAAAGGGATAAAAATAGTTTCAAAAGGATGAAAGGGGGCTTCAGAAATTTTGGGAGAAGGCCAATTTTTGTAAGATCAACTTTGAAGTTCATCGGAATATAAACCACAAACAAGATTCTAGATCCTACAATTTTGTGACTATGTTTCTTTCCCTGTTCATTACACTTTGTTCAAATTTTCCTTTAATGTGTGTTTCTAACGAGTAAATCAATTTGAATTTATATTCATTGTTGTTTATTATTTCAGATTGGTTTGGATGTTTAATGTATTACAGTCTTTCCTCTGAAATTGCTTTAGTAATTTTAAGACCTGTAAAACTTTCTGTTCCTTAATATTCAACTCTGTTAGAAATTTTGTTTTTCTTTTATCATTGTAAATTGAAATATAAGATTCTTTCTTGATAAAAGCCTTATATTTCTCTGTATTGTGTTTCATTGTTTACGATTTCAAAATTGTTACAAAACCAGGAAACAGCCTTGAATGTGTTTTTACTTTACTGTTTTAGATTTTAAAGTTGTTCTCATTAATATCATCTCAGAAAATCTGAAGTAACCTATTGATAAAAACCCATTTACAAACCTTTAAAACCCTATCACCCATGACAGTCCCTAGTGGTAGACAACCTTACATAGAACCTGGTCTTCAGGATCAAACTAGCATTGCCCTAAACTTATTTAATATTATTCTACAAACAACGACCAATAGGGCTGAGTTAGAAAGATCGTGGGCTGCTATTGAACGTGACATTAGCATCCAAGAGCAATGGGAAGCAAGACAGAGACAATTGAGAAACTGAATCTGATCTAGTCTTTCTTTGTTTCTTTATTTTAAAGTCTTCTTATAATTTTTTTTTTTTTGGATGCCTTGACGGTATGTTTTATAGCCTTAAAACATAAATTCAGGAACAACATACCCTACACAACCAAGGAATCTCAATGTCCATCAATTAATGGTTGTCCTCAATCCCAATGATAAAATCAAGGACTTTGTCAAGAGGTCTCCCTAGAGGAAACGCTCCGAAGCTCCACTGTACACCACCATTTGTCAACAAGGACTCATGTTTACTATTGTACACCATCGTTTCCTCCTACACTAGCCTGTATCATGTATGTGTTACTTGACCCAACACTCTATTGATGATGAATGAACCTGTATCCCATAATGTGTCCATATACGTCATGTATCTTTCCACCCAATCCAAGTATGGGTATATCTCCTTGCAGCCTCGTCCACAAGGAATGCACTCATCTATCTCCTTTGTAGCTATTGGTATAGGGTTAGACCCAAGGTTCAACTCCAAGAGTGCACCAACAAGCCCTAGCTACTGGCCCTTTCAGAAACACCTGCAAGGCAGATGCAGTCTCACACGAGGTAGCTATGTGGGTGTTGTAGGACATAAATGTCTACAACCAGAAGGAATGTAAAGTAGGTTCAAAGTGATCGGCACACAACAATCTAATATTATTTATCTTCCTAGGATCTACTGCGTAAGATATATCTATCAGATCTAATAGAGTAATGCAATAGTAGTATACCAATAATAAGGAACAGAACACCAATCGCACATACAACATAAGATATACATGGTTCACCCTCTCTCTAGGGCTACGTCCACAGAACTGTTCTTTATATTGTATTAAGATGAAGCATATAGTTCTTGTCTGTGGTCTTCAGCTAGAAGATCTTCTCTCTTCTCTTCACTATCTTTTCCCTCTCTGCACACCCAATTAGAGGGTTGATCTTCACATCCAACTGAAGATCTTACAATACATAAGGCTCTCCTACTCATCACTTCTCTCTCACTCAATATTACTCACTCGATCACATAATGACAAAGACAACAACAATGATCCTAACATCAACAACAACCCAACCCAGGTCCTCTTGACCTTTATTTATACATTACAATAGCTCAACGACATCCTTAGGCTGAAACCTAAGTGTCAAAACCCTAGATACCAAAAAACTAGGTGTCTAAAACCCTAGGTCAACTTGACCATTGTTTTCAGGGCTTCACGAGCATGTCTTTCCTTCCTTCTCGCGCGGTGCTCAAAAGCATCCAATGTTGGCTTCTTCCTCTTCTTGAGTTTTCCATGATCCTTCTTTCTTGTCGATCTGTCATCCTTGATCTCCTCGTCCAATGGATTGCTCTGTGAAAAGGTAAAAGGTCTCTATGAACTTTCAAACTCAGAGAGTCTGAATGGATCTCCCATAGAATCAGAGACTGAATTGAGGTAAAAAAGAGTAGGCAAAACAAATGGCCAACAAAAAACCACAATCAAGTCGTATCCCCAATGGAGTCACCAATTTTGTTATAGGATAAATCAGTAAATGCAGACATAAACTAATCTCCCTAGATCCACTTGGATCTAGAACAAAATAGCACAGGACATGACGCTTTCCCTAAGTTACAATCATTGATCTAACTATCAAAGAAGGAATTGATGACTTACCTTTAAGATCACTTCCTTATATCTTTGTTGTTCCCGCTTCACTCCAGTGCTCTTGTGAAACCAGATATGCAATAACACAAGCCAACCGAAGTGAAAGAAACTACGATAGATTCAATGAAAACTTAAACATGTGATCAAGGAGTCATGTAATAAAATGAGAATGATTTTATGCGAAAGAAACATGCCACTGTATTATATTGAATAAAAGTGGAAGATACAACCAAAATGCCTTGATGTCACAAGTTACCTTTTAGTGGTCCTTTGTTCCAACACAAACATATATTTGTTTTAGAGTTTGCATGAAGGTGGTCTTCAAAAGCTTGATAGATGAATGTAGACCTCAAACATCAACCGAAATAGTATTCTTGACACAATCTCCAGCCTATTCTTCCAACAATCCTTTTCTCAAGTATTCTCAACCATTCTTAGCCTTTTCCATGAGAAGCCCATTATTATATAGGAGAATCTGAAGTGGTTAAAGAGATGAGGATGATCCCACCAGATCATAGAAGTCAGTAGGATCGTAACCACATGGACGCCACCTCACATTCTAGAAGATTCCCCTTATAGAAACTTCTTGAACCTCTTTCGACTTTTGGCTTTCAAACGCTGCCACACCCTGCTTATATAGCAGCCCACAGAAATCCCGCGGGCCAACTATAGAGCAGCCTGCGTAAATCAGTGATTTCTGCACTGTACTATATGGGCAGCCTGTGGCGTCCTTTCAAAAAATAGGTTTGAAGAGGAGGAAAATAATCACTCTTCCCAGGAAAAAGATGATTATTCAGGCCTGACTACATGCTTGTAAAGCCATCATCAAGATGACCAAAATAATGTTTAATAGAATGCCCCCCAAAGTATGAGGTCGGAACTAGTGACGACCGAAATACTTTGTAAAATATGCGTGTGTGTTGGGAACAAAGAACACACCAATCGAGAACCTGCAAACAAAAAAGCATCTGTACAATATGATACCATGTCTGAAATAGGAATTCCCATTCAGACGACAAATGATAGAACTCATAAGTGTAAGTCATGGCCACTAACGATACACCGTAGATCCATGTCATCGAAATGTTACATAGCCACCAAGAATACATTGTGGATCTATGTATGAGAAAAATTCAGATGCAACCATAGCCATGAGACATACAAAGTGGATCTATGTGCCAATACAAATCATCCATATTCCATCGCAGCCTGGACCATAAATGATGAGATCCAGGGGCTTCAACCCGTCGTCCGTAAGTACGAATCTAGCCATGTGATTATAGGTGTTGGAATCAAACATGGTTAGAAACTACTTGAGTACCGGTCATTAATGAAAATCGTTAACAAGCGCGAGGGAAATAACCATTAATGTCAATGAATCCCAAAGTACTATAGTAGAATCCAATGAACATGAATAAATGAACTGAAGTCGAACATTCAATGGAATCTTTTGATCAAGGACCAATGATGTGAATCCACTGTCAAGAGAGAACAGACCTGCCATTAGGGCATGCAGGCTCTATGGTACTAAATGATTTCTAAGTCTTGTCCCTGGATAATGATTTGAAGTTGACAGGAAGAGACTCATCCCAGGAGGGCCTTGATGTATCCCCCATCAATGACATGAAATAAGTAACATATTTAGGATAGAGTGAGACATGAATATGATTTGCAACTGACACAGGGAAGGTCGACATGGTAGGAATTAACAACTGTAGATGGACAACTCAAGAGAGGGCTTATTCAGACTGCTCTTGAATAGATGAATGACATGACGACAAACTTGGAAGCATTGACTCAAAGACGACCCAAGATGTAAACTTGCAGAAAGTCAGACGAGAGACAAATGGATTTTCCAGCCCAGATTCAAATGATGAAGGGGGTGTCATGTTCAAGGGCGACTAGTACTGCCACTAACACATATACAAAGACACATGTCTTTCCCAAATTTCCCCCCACCATTGCTGGTGAGTACCTCTATATTTTTACACAAGCTTGAGGAGGATAACATATGCTTGTAATATAGGCTCATCCTTCATATGAGTCCCTCGAAGTATTTTTAACGAACCCTAAGAAGGAGTGGTTCGGTCCCATGTGGGTCTTTCAATGTTTGTTTAATGAGCCCAAAGATAGAAAACTAGGGGGTTTTTCATGTTTATAGAGTCTGAAAAACACTTAAAAGAGAACTCTCTTAGTTCCTTTTACGTAAAATAGTTCAACGGGACCGAAAAAGTGATAAACTATCACCCACTGAATGTTTTATTCAAATACTTTTACGAGTGTGAACATAACAAGATCGCTCGACAATCTTTTCGTTTTTAAGGAGTGTGAAAAGAGCTTAAATGATACTCCATGTGTGTCACTTTTTGTGTTAACAAGACGAGTACAAAAAGATGACAAAAGTATACTCAGTTACGTTCTCATAAATTGTTGAGCACGAGAACGAACAAAGAGTGAACTCGAGGTTTTACTACAAAACCCTAAAAAGAAGCGATATGTGTAATGAAGAGAAAACAAATTATGGAACAAAACATCCATACTCCATTAATTAAGACCTTAGTCTCCTTCCTACAAGAGACAAAACACTCACGATACCATTAAACTTATGGGTTTCTTAAAAAATGCATTTATATAATATAAAATATTATGAAAAAAGTAAAAAAATGTAATAGATAAGAGTAAAAAGCCTTTTTTACCATTTCATTTGCATTTGGTCAAAAACTTGTCTAAAAACCCCTTTTTCACCCCTTACTTCGGCGGTCGATTACGAGGAGCACAGATGATCATTCGGTGAATGGTCTCCACCAATACGGTAAGTTCTTCATCCTCTTCCTTTTGAATGGATTGAAATTTTTTTTTGGTGGTCAAAATATAGTTTTTTGGGTGTTTTTTGGGCCGGTAGGTGTGCGCTGGGGCTGTCGCAGGTGGCCAATATCAGGCCCTGCGAAAATCAAGGATTTCCGCAGGTGCCCAATGGCTCGCCTACGGAAGTTCTGCACTGTAACTGAAGCTTATTTGCGGTGGCCAAAAATCAAAAAGAAAAAAAAGTGTGGAACCAAAAAGATTTCCAAAAAGGGTTGGATAAGGATGCTAACTATCCTCTTTTACTTCCATGCAGGTGTTTGATTGAAAAAATGTTGGAATGGAGAGAACATGAGAATGAAGAGGATAAATCTATGGCTTTGAATGATCCAGGAACCATTAATGCTCTTCGACAATGTCGCCTCTTGAATTTTTTCAAAATCCAGGGCATGAGAGCCCAACAGAGACTATTAGAGTACTTGGTCCATATGTGGGACTCAGAGCAACAATTATTTAACATGGGTGTTCATGTCCTTTCCTTGGACATGGAGGACATTTACTTCCTGATAGGGTTATCCCATCGAGGGGCACGCATGACTCCGACAGGGGGTCAAGGTGGTGGCTTGCCGATGAGTGAGTATATCCGTCGGCATTGCGAACCTAATGCCGAAAGGCACAAAGGTAAAGTGGCTACCTAAGGTGTACATCATTTGACTCTCAAAACCATCCTCTTTAGCATTGCATGGATGGTAGGAAGCGCGTCACCGCACATGGTGCTCCATAGTTACTTTCAATATGCCATTGAATGCCTGGAACTCCAAGTATTCAATTGGTGTGAAGACTTGCTCCACAGTATGAAGATGCAATTCAAAAAAAGAAATAATGGAGACCTAAAGTAGTTTGGGTATGGGTCCATTTTGGTTTCTTTCTTCTTAGAAAGAGTCCCTCATTTGCGGCTACAGGTAGAGTGGGGAATACCATCCCCACGAGACCCAAGAATGAAACGATGGTGTGACCTTATGGCTCAGCACGTAGCATGACCTATTATCAAGTACAATGATGCCTTCTTTGATTGGTTAAGGCCCCAAATCTTGATGATTGATGATTATGCATATGCCGACCTGGACTTTCGGGGTGATCCTGACTTGGTTCTTCTTGAGGCACTTCAGTGGGGAGATCTATGTAAGAAAGATATTTTGTTTGTTTATAATGTTTTGTGGATTTTTGGGATATTAGATGTTTATTTTTATTTTTTTGTGTGTTTTCGATCTAAAGACTAATCAAAAACGTTTGATCATGCAGATGTAGGGCCACATCGACCTCCAACCACATCTTTGATTCAGAGGTGAGGAGAGGCATGTGTGTTGGTAGGGCGATATGCCGACAATTATGAGGTAATGGAGCAAAACTTAGAGGGCTTGATGACAGGCATGCCCGACATGTCGATCAAGGAGGTCCTGAGGTGTTATCAACACCATATTGTAGGTGTGTCCAGCTCAGTTGGTCAGTTACTTCGCAGGGTAGAATGAGCATCAATGTGCTACCATGAGCGGCATCCATGATGCTATTTTGTAGGAGCCATAGGCTCTATATTTTGATATTTTGGTCCTTAGATGGAAAACACTTTTTGTAAAACATTTTATTATTATATATACATGAGGCTTCTACCGACTTACTTGATTTTATATACAATGTGTAATGTGTGATTGGAATTATAAATGTCTCAAATTTCTGTCTAACACATAATTAGCTAGAGAATCAGTTAATGTATTTAGACATCTAGGAATGTGTTGATATTAAGTATAATCAAATAGCGTTCCAAGAGGAAAATTCGTAAATATACCTGGAACAAAGTAGGAATCCGGATAGTATAGACATTACTTAGTTGTAGCACTACTAGATGCGAATCAATTTGTACAACGAAGTGACGAATCCCAAGTGAAATAGCACTAGTCAATAATTCGATGACTGCATTGTACTCTGAGATATTATTGGTTGCGTGATCGAGCAAAACACCTTGTAGACAGATAAGTTCGTTTGTGGGTGCATAGATTTCCCAAGCAGCAAAATCTAGGTTCTGAGTACTATGACTAGCACCATCGGTGAAGCCAATATAGGGTAGCGAAGACACTGACATCTGGAAACCAAGCACAATGTAAGGTAAGAAGTTGGGGGTGGAAACCAAATAACAAAAAACACACAAAAGTAACACACAAGAGTATGGTACTGTAAAAATACAAGTATTCATGAAGGCGATTTAAGCATAGTACTTCTTCAAGTAAAGTCCATTTATGTGTTCACTCAAAGGAATGCCATCATAATCTACTAGCTCGTAAGCTCCCTTCTCTAACACTCGTTTGACGATATATGGACCTCACCACATAGCTTCGAATTTTTCGGCTCCTAATAGATTACGATCTTGTTCATAAAGGAGAACTAGATATCCCTTAGAGAAAATACATGGTTTGACATGCTTGTCTTATTGGGATTTCACACATTTCTTCTAGGTTTCAATAACTAGGGTGGCATCACGATGGGTCTCATCTAATTGCATAAGATACAATAGACGTTCTTCTTTGACAGAGGTGTTTGGGAGAAGTTTGATGGCTAGTTTCAGAGATGGTATTTCACATTCAATTGGGAGAATGGCTTCAATGTCATAGACTAGTTGAAAAGAGGTAAATCCCATAGAAGACTTTATGAACATCCGATAGGACCATAATGCTGAGAACAACATTGTGTGCCAACTAGTCTTATGGATTCCTATTATCCGACGAAGCATAGTGATAAGGATTTTATCTATGGCTTCAACTTGGCCGTTGGCCTGTGGATAGTAGGGGGTTGAGTGTTCATGACAAAGACCCAACTTGTCGGTAAGTTTAGACATCATAAAGTTTAAAAAATGGCTACCGTGATCTGTAACAATAGCTTGTGGGATCCTGAATCGTGTAATAATATGATTAAATATGAAAATGGATGCAATTTTCCCAGTATTGTCAAATGTAGGCATCGCCTTGACCCATTTTGTGAAGTAATCCATGGCTATGATAATGTATCCATGCCCCCCGACCGAGTGAGGGTGACATGTCATGAAATCAATACCCCATTTTGCGAAAGGTCCAACAAAAACTGCAGGATGTAAGGGAGCAGGATGCGATCTTATTTTATTATTGTAAGTTTGGCAATCATGGCATTTCTGGACTGTGGTAATACAATCTTTGAATAAAGAAGCCCAAAAATACCCAGCTCATAAGATATTTTGGGCAATAGCATACCCAGACATGTGACCACCACATGCTCCAAAATGGCAGTTATTCAAAGATTTATCAGCCTCGTCAAAGGTGAGACAACGTCGAAAAACATAATCAAGCCCGTGGTGATAAAGAGTGTCACCGAGGATGATATATTGATGAGCTTGATATCATATACGACGATGGTCAACGCTAGATAGATCGGGGAGAAAATTTTGAGTTTGGATATATATAATGATATCTCCATACCAAAGGTCATTGGAACTGATCAGAAAAAGAGATTCATCGGGCAAGGAATCTTCTGCTACGTTTTCTTTCTCAGTGCAGAGAAGGTCACACATCAATTCGGCAAACACCAAGGATTTATTAGACTTAGCGCATTGAAACTCTAAGTCAAACTCTTGGAGAATCACTATCCATTTAGAGTATTTCCCCTCGAGCAATTGGTGTGTAAGGATGTGCTGGATGGGGTTGAAATTGGAAATCATGGTGGTTTTGCGTAGTAAGATATAGTGACGGAAACATTGGACAACTTGAACAACTGCCAAGGCCAGTTTTTCAACATGTAAATATTTGGTTTCGGTGGTCGTGAGACTCCGACTCAAATAATAGATGACATGTTCGTCATGTGAATCATATTCCTGGACTAAAACCATAGCGATGGTAGAGCCCGAAGATGTGAGATAAAGGAAGTAATATCGACTATAATTAGGTGGGAAAAGTAATGGGGTATGGTTTAAAGTCAATTTGAAAGCTTTGAAAGATTTATTGGTAGTGGAATCCCATATGAACGCAGAACCTTTCTTTAGCAGTCGAGTAAATCCGAGTGTTAATTGAGCGTAGTTAGGGATGAAACAACGTAAAAAGTTTTCCTTCCCTTGAAAACTTTGCAACTGGCAAAGTGAAGAAGGAGGAGGGAGATTGAGGATCGCCTTGACCTTCAAAGGATCGACCCTAATCTCCTGGCGTGAAATGATAAAACCTAGAAGTTGGCCAGACTCCACACAGAAAACACATTTGTGTGGGTTTAAGCGTATACGATAGAACCAACAACGGATAAAATGGCTCGAAGGTGTACCGGGTGGTCACTACGATGCATGGAATGTGCCGGTAGGTCATCTAGATATGGTTGGACAATGTGCTTAATATCATGGAAAGCATAAGACATGGCACGTTGAAAAGTTGCATCTTCTAGGCAAAGGTGCCCCAAGGAAAAATAAAAGAGGTTTTGTGTTGATCCGCGGGAAAGATGTTGATTTGATTATAACTAAAGAAATTGTCCATTAACGAGAAGATTTCACTTCCGGTGCAATTGTCGACGATCTGGTCAACGAAGGGGGTGGGAAAGTTGTCCTTAGGACAAGCTTGATTAATATCCCTATAATCAATGCAGACACGGATCATACCTTGTTTCTTGGTAACCGGAACGAGGTTGGAAACCCAATCAGTTAAAGCCATAGGATAAATAAAGCCAGCTTTAAGAAGTTTTTCGACTTCAAGCTTAATAACAACTTCTTTACGGGGGTGGACCGAAAAAATTCTCTACCCGATGGGTTTAGTGCCCGGGTATGTCTTAATTTCGTGTACAAAAATATCAGGGTCAATACCCGACATTTCTTCATAGTTCCAAGTGAATATGTCACAAAACTCTTGGAAAAGTGATTTATATGTGACAACTTCATTAGTGGACCACAAAGCTCCGATGTGGACATTCTCAACAACTTTACGTTTAATAGATATGTCGAGGGGGATGGTGGGCGAAATATTACTTAAGTTCCCTTCATATAACATGTCGTGTGATGACTTGGGAACAGACAAAACGATAGCAATGGTCGACAGAGTCGAGATCCATTGGTAACTCTCGAGGGTGTGTTGTTCGAGGAAGAGGATGGAACGATGATGTCCATCATCCCAGGGAGTTTCTTCCATCGACATAACCGATATAATCATCTCGTCTATGGGAAAAATAATATGGAACAGGTCAGGAGATGAATCATCGAGAGAAAGGGTAGAAGTGGTTTTCGATTGAATGGCTTGGTAGGCGGATTCAACTGGGCTTAAAGGCATTTGGTTTCCGTAGCGAGGATAATCACTAGGTTCAGGTATTACCCATGGGTCGGAGAATGGGTGAGTATTGCAAACAGAGGTGGAAATCTTGTCGATCGAGGAAACCAAAGGAGGGAGAACATCAGGGGGTGGGATTTGGAATGTACCCATCAAAGTCGAATCTTTAAGTAGGCCCACACCAACGTTCTCATACCTAGGCGGTGTCTTCATGATAAAAGGTACATTGCTAGTACGGGTGTCGGAGTTGAAAAAGGCTAGTTGGTCGACAGTAATGACCTTTCCCTGATGTGGAAAACATAAAACCTGGAAAAGCGTAGACACAATGGCGCACATCGCATCAATACAACTATGGCCAAGCAAGAGGTTATAATCGAGAGGTGCATCAAAGACCTCAACTTCAACATTGACCGATTTTCCTTCCAACGTAATAGATAATGAAGGAAGCACACCGTAGGGTTTAAAGCCAGATCCATTGAAGGCTTTAAGAGTGTTATGTGATTCAGTAAGAGGAGGAGAGACGATGGCCTTCCAACAGAAAAAAAACATTACACACGTAGAGGCACCCTCATCAATAACAGTCCTACATATGTTCTTGTCTGAGACAACAACTTGTATTTGGAACGCTAGTTGAGGGGGTAGTCTCAGAATGTGATCTTCTAGGTAAAAAATTATCAAATTTGTATCCATAGGATCAATTCCACCGATAGCCTTTAGCAGTGCCTTCCGTTGAGCAGGGAAACTTTGAAGGACTTCGAGAGCTGACATCGAAGAAGGTGCTTGCACCAGATCTTCTACAATACTGTAGTTCTGGGCAACACGTGCATGAGGGTTGAAAGTGGACTTTTGAACAACACCCTTTGGGGGAGGGCGAAGAATTGTATCAAGAATTGATAGTTCGAGATGAAGATGACCATTGGGAGGTGAAGTTGAGGGAGATTTTTGGACCAAAGAAGGTGCTATATCGTGAACCTTATCCTTTGAGGAAGAGTAATATTTGGCTCGAGTGGTAAGTGTAACGTCATTCTTTCTAGAATCACCAATAGATAGGAAGTAGTGGAGGGAGAGGGTTGGTCATGGATGACCAGTTGGGCCTGCTGTTGAGAAGTGAAAGGTTGAGACAAAACGAAGGGTGTGGGAGGTTTCACGGTCCCTTGGAAGAACTTAGTAACCTCGGCCCGTCTTGGACAATATTTCGTATAGTGATCATCACCACAGATAAGGCAAGGGTATCGGGGTTTGTTCTTATCCTTGTCATCAACAGGGTGGGTTTTGGTTTTCTCATACTGTGGGTTATTTTTATCCTCCTTATTCTTACCCTTCCCTTTCTTAGATTTATTCTTTCCGACAGGGGTAGATTGGACAGAATTAACCTTAGAGGTTTTGCCGGCGGGAGCAGTAGGAGATGGAGCATTTTGAACATTATAAGTATTAGACTTGGAGTTGGTGGGAGAGGCTTGAGCATTTTTAGGTTGAGCATTGAAAGTTCCAATCACACCATCAGCCGCATGAGAAGAAATAGAGGTAGTTGAAGTAGAAATAGTAGAAGGACGAGGGGCATCAGGGAGTAAGTCGTAAAGAGTACCCATTTGTGAATAAACAAGGTCAAGATACTAAGCATGACTGATAGCATGTTCTTCGGTGACAACTCCACCCATGGAAATGTCACGAGAGATCTCATTCATGAATGATTTCGTGAACCATTCTGCCAATAACTGATCAGGAAGATCGACTTTGATCAAACGTCGTCTTCGTCTCCACTCATGAATGTGATCAGAGATATGAGTGGCATTAGCTTTCTTGAAGGAACTTAGGATCTTGGTTCCTGTTTCGTAATGGATTGGTAATTGGTAGTGCATAAGAAAATCCATGGCAAGGGTATTAAAGTCAATGAAGAAACCTCGTGGTAGTTCTATATACCACTTTGCAGCTGAACCTGTGAGAGTTCGCTGGAAGAGTCTTAACCAAATGGAATAATCCATCAAAGAGTTGGATGAACACCAAAGGTGAAAAGTCATGACATGGTTGTTTGGATCCTCTCCCGGTTTAACGTCAAATTTTGGAATGTTGGACGATAAATTGGCTGGTATAATAGGCCAGTGGGGAGAACGTAGGATAGGTTCATTTAAGATTCTAGACAAATTGGGTAGATCCAAAGTGGATAAAAAGGGTAATTGCTTATTCACAGGAGGATACTAGTGACTTTGGGGAGGGAGTCCCGTCGGTAGACCAGTAGGACCGTAAGCAGCTGGTATGTGAGGCGAAGGTCCTAACAGATTCAGACATGTGTGTGGAGGCATGTATCCCATAGGGTTGTACTGATTAGGGATGTTCCCTTGGGGAAGGACACTATATTGAACGTTCAAACCCCAAATGGGATTGGAAGAACCTGTAACAATCCTCCTCGTTATGACGAAAAACCTCTTATAACAAGTGCAATTTTTTTTTTGTTAAAAGTGTGTGCGTGCGTGTACAAGGGAACCAACCACATTCGACTCTGCGTCGCCACCCGACGATGTACAAGATGCAAACCACGACGAACACAGCAAAACAACATAAGACACACAACAAGTAACAACATGCATTTAACGACGATCAATTGACAATAAGTAAGACTGACTACCCGCCCGTCCTACCCTGCAATGGTTAGGACCTCCAAGACACATAAGCAACGCTCAAGCCCAGGTTCCCATTGATTTTAATAATTTAAGGTCTCAGGGCTGGCGACTGTTCTGAGGAACATGGAGGTGTCTACATTCCCGCCTGACGCAAGCAGATCACGCACAATAAAGTTTACAGACCAAGTGTAACATTAAAAGAAATAAAAATAACCACAACACCCTCAATGGGAAACGCAAGCCAAAACTACTTCACCAACCCACTCAACCGTCAAGTCTAGCTAGTAGATAATTACCGTCTGTTTTAGTCATCTGTCACAACCCATCTTATCATGGCTATAAGCAATTTAACAATAAGGTACCATCTAAATTAGCCTTTAAAACAATTCAGTTGCGCCATTTTAAATTATAGTGCCATCAGAGTACTATCTCAATCGATTAGCCTTACCATATTATTATTGTTATAAATGATCTATCAATAACCAACAATTATGTGCATATACATAACAATATCCCAAGGGCCAGATTATGCACCTCTTAACAATAAATACACAAATTTCTCATCCCACAGTAATAATAATGATAATTTATTATTATTAGTAAAAGTACTTCATTGCCCTAATATAATAACCATTAAAAACCTTAACCATTTCCTAACATATGAGGATGTCTAAACAAGGTTTAGACATCTTATTCATTCACTCCATCCACTCTGAAACAATAAGGGTCTACACTAAGTTAATTCATGTGCATTTGTCGGTTCACCACCTAACATAATGATAATGGTAAAAATAAAGGATATTATTATTTAAAAGAAATGAAGAAAAGGGACATTACTAAATATATAAAACTAAAATACCTTATGGTGCAAGAACATTATATTAGCAGTTCATCAATAGTAGCCTTGAAATTTAATCACTACCATAATCCTTAGCATTAACATTTAACAGTACATTACTTTAACATTTCCATAAGAAATACTAACTGTGAAATAAAGCGACCCAACCCCTATCCCACTAAAATTAAAAATTTGGCAGAAAGAAACTCACGGTTTATGAGGGCAGGCCAGAAATCGAGGCAACTTAAAGGCACACATCAAAAATTTTGAAATCAATGGCAGCTAACCTTTTGGCTACTATCTAGCTCAGCCAGTAACCGAAAATCAGAATCAACCTGACAACCATCATGGGCAACCTAAATCTGACAGCATGGAGACACCCTTTGGACAACCAGAAAAGATGTAATGGAAGGAAGGACAATGACGCTTCATAAGGATTCAATCAAAGGACAGAGGAATTACTGGAAAAACTGATCCCTTACGTAAAGAAAAGAACGGGCCAGATGTCAGCGATTTGAGGTAGCCGAGCGCGTTGTCTGTTCGATTTGGATCTAAATATTATAATTTAATAACACCATTAACACAAAAATCAATCTCGGCTAAGGGAAACCTAAAATCCATAATTTCATCGATTTAGCGGCTGAAGCGTCCAATTAACATTTAATCTTTGAGGTTTGGGAAATCTAATCGGGTTCATCTTAGAATTAGTCATCATGGTACTAAATTGGGTAAACTGATTATAATTAATCAATATTGAATCGTTAAGCTTAGATAGAGTTGGAATTCAATTATGGGTAAGTAAGGATTTAGTGTTGGCACCAAGAATTTCTAGTTGATGATGCTAGAGCGTAGCCAAAATTTGCATCTCCACGATAGACGAAATTTGCGATATCTATGACAGACTGAAATGCAGTGTCTATGACAGACAGAATTTCCAGATCAATTCCAGAAATCAAACTCAGACTTCAACTTATAAATGAGAAAGCCAGGACGACTGTCATGGCGCAAACGGTGATTAGAGCACCTTCAAATAAAATTTTTATCCAACTCAAAAATAATATACAAAACAGATTAAAGGGGCTTAAAAATAGGGAATATGCGCACCAACGCCTTGAATTAAAATTCGCGACCGCGTAGCTCACAGCCTTAAGAAATCATGGAGCTATAAGGGTCCGAAAAATCTCAAGGTGGCAACTAAGATTTTTGTTTTTACAGGAGGTTAAGAAAATCACCAAGAAGATCTAGGCTACCGGTAAAACGCCGTAGAGAGCGTTGACCCACTGTAGAGATACTCCTATCAACGCTCACATAAAAACAAACCGAGGTCAGAGTAATAACCTACACTTGCTCGTAGGATAAGTTAGGAATGCAACAATCCTGCAGAAGGGAAAAAGGAGATGCACGCCTACGAAGTCGAGAACGCATGCAAACATCTCAACAAGGACCAAGAAACTAAAGGGTAACAGTTCAGATTTGTTCTGAAAGTACGAACCTACCATTCAAGCAACTCCTACGAAGCACAAATGAGGCTAAATATAAGTCGCTAAAAGGACAATCGTTCTATTCTGAATTGTGGCAATCCAAGGAGATATTCATCAGACTGAACCGAGATGTGAAAATTTTGTAACCCTTCATCACACAATAAAAATCCTAGAGCATTTGCGAGGGAAACAACAATGATATGCAGACAAATAAGGGGTCGATTCATAAAAATAAAAATGTGATCATTGGAGTGAATAAAAACTAGTCAATCGTTGGGGAAAGTAAGGACTTTACTAATGAATGTAATCGCTGGAGTAAAAAGACATTGCCAGGTACCCAAGCCAGAAAATCATGAAGTGTTAACCATACGGGTCCCAACCAAGGATCAGTAAAACTCAACCAGCATGCAGACCAGATTTTTAGGCATTCAACGAATGGGCAAAGGCTCAAACAAATCATCCATCACTTCTGTGTAGAGACAAATACAGAGAAAAAGGGCCATCAACCATCACAGGGTTTAGTTGCGATTGAGGTGATACAACACAGTGCGGTTCAATCATCAAAATAAGAAATGCAGAGATAAGAGCTTCGCGATCCATTAAATTTCAATGTAGTAAAACACAGGCAAGAAGGAATATGCCGAAAACTCAAGCGAGATATAAACATGAAATAAAATGAGACAATACTATGTGTAAGCATGCCTACTTCATTTATAATTCCCAATCATATCCAAGCATAAATTCCTAGTGCATTCTATTCCACAAAATCACGAGCGTACCTTTGCCTTATTGACTGCCTCGAATGACGTCTGCGCGCTCTGTGCCGCTCCCACTCGTCGACCGTCGAGACCTCACCGGTACCTCCCAGCCAACGCTAGGGGTACTCTACTTCCCCCTTAGCCCTCCGAGCCGTAAAGGGGCCACACACTATCCAGATGGTACGTCTAGCTCCCAGCTCGCCTCGCAAGGCTGAGCTACCACTCCTATCCGAGCTGGGAAAACCCAACTCCCCACAAGTAATCAGTCAAGTTCCAATTTCGGCAGCGTAACGTTACGCTAATAGCCGATCCCCTAATTCCTCCTCCTTCCTCTCTTTTATAGAGTTTTCAGAACCTCCAACTTTCCCTAAATCACATCTAAATTAAGTTTTAATAAAAATCTTCTAAATATTCTCCTTCACACAAGTGTCGTCCATCCCCCTCTTTTCTCCAATAATTATTTTCTTTAAATTTATTAATTGTCTCATTTCCCCCACCCACCTAGAGTTGCTCCTAAATTTACTCTTCGGCGTTCCTAGATTCCCTTTCAGGTTTAAATACTTTCCCTAAAATGAAGTTGCTAATTTAGTTCATTTTAGAAGGTTCTTAATTGCAGATTCCTTACTATGTTGACCTCGCTTTTTACGATAAGTTCATTTATTTCCCTTATTATGTTTCCTCCATTCCTTAGTTTCCTAATTTTTATTATTCCCTTCTTTCCCCTTTTATTAGAGCCAAAATGGAAGTTGCGTTAATTACTCTTTTCCTTTTTATTATCAAATTGATATCTTTTTAAACTTTCACAAGTTAAATAATTTATTACTTCTTTACAATTTTTAAATCCACTGATTTAATTAATTTCTTTACTCTCTTCATTTTACCCAAATTTTTTTATGAAAACTTAAATTATTACTTAAGTGGATTTTAGTTTAAATTTTTATTTTTATTTTTATAGGGTCTTTTCTTAATGTTAGACAAAATTTTACCCTAGGGAAGTTTTAGACTTAGGACATAGATTCTGAACTGGGCGACATTTAATTAGGGAGGTTGTTTAAGAATTTCTCAAAGTGTTGAATGTCTTAGGGCCATCTAGGTTTGTTCCTTCATCAACGACAATGGGACATGCTCTTCAAGACGCACCACGTGCTCCAAGGGTGCCACTCGCCTCGTTCATTTCTTTTGCATGACGTGCCCTTCAGGATGCACCACGTGCTCCAAGGGTGCCACCCGCCAACTTGTGTTTCTTTTGCGCGACGCGCCCTTCAGGATGCACCACGTGCTCCAAGGGTGCCACTCACCAACTTGTGTTTCTTTTGCGCGACGTTCCCTTCAGGATGGACCACGTGCTCCAAGGGTGCCACTCGCCAACTTGACTAATTGGTAGACATCAATAACCCCTGGAGTCAACACTCCGCTAGGTGAAATTGTGGGAGACTAAGGGTTTCTAAGGAATAAGGCCCCCGCCTTATTGCGCGCCCCTTAGAGTCATCGTGAGCGACTATCGTTAACCTACATTTTGAGCCACGACGGGAGTGCTAGTAGGTTGTGGTAGGGATGTTGTCCACACCTCTCCCTCAACCTCTCTAGAAATTGTGTGTGGCCCCTTTACTCCATATGTGAGTCTGGTCGGCAAGCTATCGTCAGCCTGCATCATCAACGATCGTGTCAGAACATGTCCACATCATATCATCAAATCAAATGTACTAAAATCACAGTAAACAATCATCCCAAAAAGAACACTCCCTGACTCGATCTGGAGTCCAAGGGGTCCCGTCGATGCCTCTGCATCCTCAAGGTCAAAAACCCTACACACTCAGCGAAACCGAGTCAATAGCACCTGTCTATGTCAAAGCAGTAAAACATCATGTCATCTAACATAACACATCATAATCAAGGACAAATGTTTTAATATCATAATAGTCCAGATCACTTGCGAGAAAGTGTCCTAAAAGAATAAGTTTTCTCAGTGCGCTAGAGCGAGATGTTACATACACCCCCCTCTTGGTATAAACTTCGTCCCAAAGTTTCATGGTATAAATGCCGAAATAAATGTATCACAGTATCATAAGTCTATCTATCAAACAAAAATGGAAACTGCTTGTGCATATCATATGCATCCTCCCAGGTCGCCGAGTGCGGACTATAATTGTCCCACTGGACCTTGACCTGATCTACCATTCGACGTTGTAATTGTCGAATGCGATGATCTAATATGCGGACTGGCTCAGCCGTGAGCGCTCCCTCATCCGATACCTGCAAGGAGATCATGTCAATCACATGTGTAGGATCACTAATATAATGTCTCAAAACAGATACATGAAAAACATCGTGCATACGCCTCGGAGAATCAGGCAAGGCTAGTCGATAGGCCACAAGCCCCTTTCTCTCCACAATCTTGAAAGGTCCCACGAACCTAGGAGAGAGTTTAGCTCCCTTTCAAAACTTGATCGAACTCTTATGTGGTTTAACCTGCAAGAAGACTCGATCACCGACCTCATAACTATGGTCGACTCGGTGTGCATCGACATAACTCTTCTGTCGATCCTGCACTTCATTAATCCTTTGTCTTATTGTTTGAATTTGTTCTTCCATTTCTTGGATTGCTTCTGGTCCCACCAGGGCCCTATCCTCAAGTCGATCCCAACTCAATGGCGTCTGACACAGTTGCCCGTATAGAAACTCGAAAGGCGCCATCTTAATGGTGCTCTGGTAACTATTGTTGTAAGCGAACTCTACTAGTGGCAAGAATTCTTCCCAACTCTTTTGTTGGTCCATCACGTACATGCGCAACATGTCCTCCAAGGTTTGGTTCGTTCGGTCGGTCTATTCGTCAATCTCTAGGTGATACGCAGTACTAAAGTTAAGTTGGGTTCCCAAGGCCTCTTGGAAACTCATCCAAAATCATCCAGTAAACACCGATCCTCGATCAGATATAATCTTCTTAGGGATGCCATGCAGTCTCACAATCTCACTGATGAAAACTCTAGCTATGTTAGGTGCTTGATATGTCATACGCACAGGAATAAAGTGAGCACTCTTCGTCAGAGTGTCTACTACTACAAAAATCGAGTCATGTCTCCTTGCCGTCAGTGGCAATACAACAATAAAATCCATCGAAATAACTTCCCATTTCGATTCCGGAATGGCATGTGGTTGTAGTAATCCCACTGGGTGTCTATGTTCAGCCTTTACCTGTTGACACTCCAGACACCTGGCCACATAGTTAACTATGTCGGCCTTCATTCCCCTCCAGAAGAATAAGGGCTTAAGATCTTCCCTTATCTTTGTAACTCCTGGGTGAGCCATGTAAACTGCTCTATGAGCCTCACTCAGGATCAACATCCTCAACTCGTCGTTTGGTGGTACGTAAATCCAACTTTTAAACCTCAATAACCCATCGCTATCAAAAGAAAATCCATCATATCATGGTACCATCATTGTGTTTTGTCCAGTAAATCCCTCGACCTCCTTGTACCAGTCTTCGTCTGAAGAGGCAACACCGAAAATATGTGTGGCCTCTGACTCAAAGCATCCGCCACTCGGTTCACCGTTCCCTTTATGTAAGTAATCTCAAAGTCGTACTCGCTAAGCAATTCCGACCAACGCCGTTGTCGCGCGTTTAGGTTGCTTTGCGCAAAAATGTGTTGTAGTCCACAATGATCAGTCTTTAGTTCAAATTTTCATCCAACAAGGTAGTGTCTCCAAACCTTCAAGGCATATACGAAGGATAATAACTCCAAATTGTGTGTCGCATAGTTCTCCTCATGCCTTCTCAGTTTCCTCAAAATGTAAGTGATGACTCATCTGTCTTGTATCAAGACTCCACCTAAGCCTTCCTTGGATGCGTCTGTGCATACCAAGAAGTCCGCGTCCATGTCAGGGACCTTTAGTATCAGTGTTTTTTTCAACAACTCTTTAAGCCTCTGAAATGTTTCAACGCATTTCTCGGTCCAAACAAACTTCTGGTTTTTCTTCTGCATTTCCGTGATCGAATTTGCTATCTTTGAAAATCCTTCGACAAACCGTCAGTAGTATCCTGCTAAACCCATAAAGCTATGCACCTCCATGAAATTCATTGGCGCAGGCAATTCCATAATAGCCTCGACCTTTGCTGGATCCACGACGATACCTTCGCCGAAGATGACATGCCCTAAGTAGTGAATCCTCGATTGATAAAAAGAGAATTTGGACAACTTCCCATACAATTTTTGCTCTCGCAGACACTATAGTACCAAGCACAAGTGCTCATCATGCTCCTCCATCATCCGAGAGTAGATCAAAATATCGTCAATGAATACTTGGATGAACTTGTCCAAGTACTCGTGGAACACCCCGTTCATCAAACTCATAATACTCCTGGGGTGTTTGTCAGTCCAAACAATAAAACATTAAACTCGTAATGTCCAAATCTCATCTTAAAGGCAGTCTTAGGGACATCATTCTCCTTGATCCACCAATGGTGATACCCTGATCGCAAGTCGATCTTGAAGAACACCTTTACACCCTTCATTTGATCGAAGAAATCATCAATTCTCGGCAAGGGATATTGATTCTTGATCATGGCCTTGTTCAGTTGACGGTAGTCAATGCAAAGTCTCTGCAATCCATCCTTCTTCCGAATGAAAATAACAGGTGCACCCCATGGTGACACACTAGGACATATCAGTCCCAAGTCCAGCAACTCCTTCAGTTGCATTTTCAACTCTTGTAGTTCTGGGGTCAACATCCGATAAGGCGTCCTTGCTATTGGTTCCATCCTCGGTTTTAGGTCTATGGTAAACTTCAATTCCCTCTTCGGCCACATCCCTGGTAACTCCTCCGGAAACACGTCCACAAACTCTCTCACCACCAGAAGGTGTTCTAGACCTTCTGCTACTCCCTTCTCGTTTAGCGCAAGGATCGCATAAAGTTTACACCCCTTGCGCATACTCTTCCGTAGCTGTAAGGAAGAGACAAACCTCAGGAAAACTCCCTGGTTTCATCCTATAATCACACGTCTCTGTCCCTCGTCATCGTCCAAGCTCAACCATTTCGTCTTGCAGTTGAGTATCGCCTCATGCGATTCCAACCAATCCATACCGATCACGATGTCATAAGATCCTAATATTGTGACGTACAAGTTGGCCCTCGTGACAAACTCTCCCAGGTTAAGGGCACAGCCCATAACCTTTGCTCCAACTTTTTGTTTGGCTCCCGAAGCCATATCCACGAAGCTAAACTCATCCTGTTCGACTGCCTTTACCTTAATCATTTTTATCGCTACACCAGAAATGAAACTCTCAGTAGCATCAGGATCTATCAAAACACTAAGGGTCTGGTCAACGATGGTACCTGTCATCTCGAGAACAGTCGACTGGTGCTCTATTTGGCAGTTATTCACCGCTGCATGAATCCGATGGGCCTTGCCCATATCTCCCACTGTAGTGGGTCCGGATGATTCAGACACTCTGGTCCTCTCCACAGGACAGTCGCGTTGGTAGTGCGGCTCCCCACATGTCCAACACCCCTTATTCGGCCTAGTAGTCCTGGTACCCGAAGTAGAAGATGACGACCCACTGGCAGGGAACCCTGGTCTGTACTGCTGAACCAGCCTAAACTGCTGCTGCTGTGGGCGACACTGCTGTTGATGCTGTGGTCCCCGATAAGGTGTCCGCTGCTGAGGCGACAGTCGCTGGGGTGTAGTGAAGGTGGATCCCCTCTGGAAGCCACGATATCTCGACGTATGTCTCGCAGGTGTCTGATGCTGTGGTGTTCCAGATGAACCCTACTCTGCTAGTCTCACTGGAGTCCTGTTTAGACCCCCACTGATAAGCTCCTCCTCTGCTATGAGGGCCTTTTGGATGACATCATGCAAGGTTTGAGGCATCAAGATCCTAACCTTTTCACGCAGGCTTCTGTTAAGGCCAAACACGAACCTGTTGACCTTGAGCTTCTCAGTGTTAAGGTGTGGAGTATACCGGAGCAGCTCCATAAAACGTGCCTCGTACTCAGGCACCGTATGACCTCCCTGTCGTAATGCATTGAACTCATTGAGCTGACTCTCAATGAATTCCTCTGAAAGGTACCTCTCTCGGAACCGTTCCTCGAACAGTTCCCATGACACGTCCTCAACTGCCATGTTTAGCTGCGTTAGGAGCGTCTTCCACCATAGAAGGGTGCTCCCCTTCAGTTGAAAGACCACCATGTGGACCTTCATGTTGGAGGTATAATCGCGAAGTGCGAAGCACATCTCCATGTTCTCCAACCATGCCTCGGCAGCTGCACCATCCGAGGCACCAAAGAACTCAGGAAATTTGACCTTCTTGAGTTCCCGGTGAATGCTACTAGTAACGGCCGGTGCGCGTGGTGAAACCTCAGTAGGTTTCTGCGCCCTAGCCTCATCTCTGTCCAATCGATTGATCAGTTCCTCGGACATGCGCTGAAAAGACCTCATCATCCCGACAACATCGCCAACTGCTATCTGCTCCTGTCTGAGAACCTGCTCACCTCCCTGGGGTTTAGACCCCTCAGGCGCAGATGCTACTAGAGGCATTACACCTCCTCCCCTAGCACCCCGTCGTCTGCCTCCACGATGTCCTCTAACCATGATTACCTGCACGCACACAATCAACTCAATTAGCAACAGTATAATCAAATCATGTCATGTCAACGAAAGCCGTAGCGAATCCCAAGTCACGGGTCAAACCCGCTCTGATACCATATGTAATGATCCTCCTCGTTATGACGACAAACCTCTTATAACAAGTGCAATTTTTTTTTGTTGTTAAAAGTGTGCGCGCGTGTACAAGGGAACCAACCACATTCGACTCTGCGTCGCCACCCGATGACGTACAAGATGCAAACCACAACAAACACAACAAAATGACATAAGACGCACAACAAGTAACATCATGCATTTAACGAGGATCAATAGACAATAAGTAAGACTGACTACCCACCCGTCCTACCCTGCAATGGTTAGGACCTCCAAGACACATAAGCAATGCTCAAGCCCAGGTTCCCATCAATCTTAATAATTTAAGGTCTCAGGGCTGGCGACTGTTCTAAGGAACATGGAGGTGTCTACATTCCCGCCTGACACAAGCATATCACACACAATAAAGTTTACAGACCAAGTGTGACATTAAAATAAAGAAAAATAACCACAACACCCTCAACGGGAAACGCAAGCCAAAACTACTTCGCCAACCCACTCAACCCTCAAGTCCAGCTAGTAGATAATTACCGCCTGTTTTAGTCTTCTGTCACAACCCATCTTATCATGGCTATAAGAAATTTAACAATAAGGTACCATCTAAATTAGCCTTTAAAACAATTCAGTTGCGCCATTTTAAATTATAGTGCCATCAGAGTACTATCTCAATCGATTAGCCTTACCATATTATTATTGTTATAAATGATCTATCAATAACCAACAATTATGTGCATATACATAACAATATCCCAAGGGCCAGATTATGCACCTCTTAACAATAAATACACAAATTTCTCATCCCACAGTAATAATAATGATAATTTATTATTATTAGTAAAAGTACTTCATTGCCCTAATATAATAACCATTAAAAACCTTAACCATTTCCTAACATATGAGGATGTCTAAACAAGGTTTAGACATCTTATTCATTCACTCCATCCACTCTGAAAGAATAAGGGTCTACACTAAGTTAATTCATGTACATTTGTCAGTTCACCACCTAACATAATGATAATGGTAAAAATAAAGGATATTATTATTTAAAAGAAATGAAGAAAAGGGACATTACTAAATATAGAAAACTAAAATACCTTATGGTGCAAGAACATTATATTAGCAGTTCATCAATAGTAGCCTTGAAATTTAATCACTACCATAATCCTTAGCATTAACATTTAACAGTACATTACTTTAACATTTCCATAAGTAATACTAACTGTGAAATAAAGAGACCCAACCACTATGCCACTAAAATTAAAAATTTGGCAGAAAGAAACTCACGGTTTATGAGGGTAGGCCAGAAATCGAGGCAACTTAAAGGCGCACATCGAAAATTTCGAAATCAATGGCAACTAACCTTTTGGCTACTATCTAGCTCGGCCAGTAACCAAAAATCAGAATCAACCTGACAACCATCATGGGCAACCTAAATCTGACAGCGTGGAGACACCCTTTGGACAGCCAGAAAAGATGTAATGGAAGGAAGGACAACGACGCTTCACAAGGATTCAATCAGAGGACGGAGGAATTACTGGAAAAACTAATCCCTTACGTAAAGAACAGAGCATGCTAGATGTCAGGGATTTGAGGTAGCTGGGTGCATTGTTTGTTCGATTTGGATCTAAATATTATAATTTAATAACACCATTAACACAAAAATCAATCTCGGGTAAGGGAAACCTAAAATCCATAATTTCATTGATTCGGCGGCTGAAGCGTCCAATTAACATTTAATCTTTGACGTTTGGGAAATCTAATCGGGTTCATCTTAGAATTAAACATCATGGCACTAAATTGGGTAAACTGATTATAATTAATCGATATTGAATCATTTAGCTCAGATAGAGTTGGAATTCAATTATGGGTAAGTAAGGATTTAGTGTTGGCACCAAGAATTTCTAGTTGATGATGACAGAACACAACCAAAATTTGCATCTCCACGACATATGAAATTTGCGGTATCTATGACAGACTGAAATGCAGTGTCTATGACAGATGGAATTGCCAGATCAATTCCAAAAATGAAACTCAGACTTTAACTTATAAATGAGAAAGCCAGGATGACTGTCATGGCGCAAACGATGATTAGAGCACCTTCAAATAAAAATTTTATCCAACTCAAAAATAATATACAGAACAAATTAAAGGGGCTTAAGAATAGGGAATATGTGCACCAGCGCCTTGAATTAAAATTCGCGACCGCGTAGCTCACCGCCTTCAGAAATCGTGGAGCTGTAAGGGTCTGAAAAATCTCAAGGTGGCAACTAAGATTTTTGTTTTCACTGGAGGGTAAGACAGTCACCAAGAAGATCCAGGCTACCGGTAAAATGTCGTAGCGAGCGTTGACCCACTGTAGAGAGACTCCTATCAACGCTCAAGTAAAAACAAAACCGAGGTCAGAGTAATAACCTCCACTTTCTCACAGGATAAGTTAGGAATGCAACAGTCTTGCAGAAGGGAAAAAGGAGATGCACGCCTACGAAGTAGAGAACGCATGCAAACATCTCAACAAGGACCAAGAAACTAAAGGGTAACAGTTCATATTTGTTCTAAAAGTACGAACCTACCATTCAAGAAACTCCTACGGAGCACAAATGAGGCTAAATATAAGTCGCTAAAAGGACAATCGTTCTATTCTGAATAGTGGCAATCCAAGAAGATATTCATCAGACTAAACCGAGATGTGAAAATTTTGTAACCCTTCATCACACAGTAAAAATCCCAGAGCATTTGTGAGGGAAACAACAATGATATGCAGACATATAAGGGGTCGATTCATAAAAATAAAAATGTGATCGTTGGAGTGAATAAAAACCAGTCAATCGCTGGGGAAAGTAAGGACTTTACTAATGAATGTAATCGCTGGAGTAAAAAGACATTGCCAGGTACCCAAGCCAGAAAATCGCGAAGTGTTAACCATACAGGTCCCAACCAAGGATCAGTAAAACTCAACCAACATGCAGACCAGAATTTCAGGCATTCAACGAATGGGCAAAGGCTCAAACAAATCATCCATCACTTCTGTGTAGAGACAAATACATAGAAAAAGGGCCATCAACCGTCACAGGGTTTAGTTGCGATTGAGGTGATACAACACAGTGCGGTTCAATCATCAAAATAAGAAATGCAGAGATAAGAGCTTTGCCATCCATTAAATTTCAATGTAGTAACACACAAGAAAAAAGGAATACGCCGAAAAGTCCAACGAGATATAAACATGAAAGAAAATGAGACAATACTATGTGTAAGCATGCCTACTTCATTTATAATTCTCAATCAGAACCAAGAATAAATTCCTAGTGCATTCTCTTCCACAAAATCATGAGCGTACCTTTGCCTTATCGCCTTCCTCGAATGACGTCCGCGCGCTCTGTGCCTCTCCCACT
>SNQJ01S0076953.1:0-12226 GCA_010110895.2 Picea sitchensis | reverse complement strand
TTCAGGTTTAAATACTTTCCCTAAAATGAAGTTGCTAATTTAGTTCATTTTAGAAGGTTCTTAATTGTAGATTCCTTACTATGTTGACCTCGCTTTTTACCATAAGTTCCTTTCTTTCCCTTATTATGTTTCCTCCATTCCTTAGTTTCCTAATTTTTATTATTCCCTTCTTTCCCCTTTTATTAGAGCCAAAATGGCAGTTGCGTTAATTGCTCTTTTCCTTTTTATTATCAAATTGATATCTTTTTAAACTTTCACAAGTTAAATAATTTATTACTTCTCTACAATTTTTAAATCCACTGATTTAATTAATTTCTTTACTCTTTTCATTTTACCCAATTTTTTTTATGAAAACTTAAATTATTACTTAAGTGGATTTTAGTTTAAATTTTTATTTTTATTTTTATAGGGTCTTTTCTTAAGGTTAGACAAAATTTTACCCGAGGGAAGTTTTAGACTTAGGACTTAGATTCTGAACTGGGCGACATTTAATTAGGGAGGTTGTTTAAGAATTTCTCAAAGTGTTGAATGTCTTAGGGCCATCTAGGTTTGTTCCTTCATCAACGACAATGCGACATGCCCTTCAGGACGCACCACGTGTTCCAAGGGTGCCACTCACCTCGTCCATTTCTTTTGCACGATGTGTCCTTCAGGATGCACCACGTGCTCCAAGGGTGCTACCCGCCAACTTGTGTTTCTTTTGCGTGACATGCCCTTCAGGATGCACCACATACTCCAAGGGTGCCACTCGCCAACTTGTGTTTCTTTTGTGCAACGTTCCCTTCAGGATGCACCACGTGCTCCAAGGGTGCCACTCGCCAACTTGACTGATTGGTAGACATCAATAACGCTTGGAGTCAACACTCCGCTAGGTGAACTTGTGGGAGACTAAGGGTTTCTAAGGAATAAGGCCCCCACCTTATTGCGTGCCCCTTAAAGTCATCGTGAGCGATTATCGCAGTCTGCCCTCATGGCATCGTGGATCCTCTTGAACTAGGTAATCGTTAACCTATAGTTCGAGCCACGACGGGAGTGCTAGTAGGTTGTGGCAAGGCTGATGTCCACACCTCTCCCTCAACCTCTATGGAAATCGTGTGTGGCCCCTTTACTCCATATGTGAGTCTGTTCGGCAAGCTATCGTCAGCCTGCATCATCAACAATCGTGTCAGAACACATCCACATCATATCATCAAATCAAATGTACTAAAATCACAGTAAACAATCAACCCTAAAAACACACTCCCTGACTCGATCCAGAGTCCAAGAGGTCCCGTCGATGCCTCTGCATCCTCAAGGTCAAAAACCCTGCACACTCAGCGAAACCGAGTCAATAGCACCTTTCTATGTCAAAGAAGTAAAACATCATGTCATCTAACATAACGCATCATAATCAAGGACAAATGTTTTAATATCATAATAGTCCGGATCACTTGCGAGCAAGTGTCCTCAAAGAATAAGTTTTCTCAGTGCGCTAGAGCGGGATGTTACATAACCGAGGTATGACTGGACTAAACTAGGGGGTATAAAAGAGCTAACTTGAGGTTGTTTCCCCCCAGACGATTGGGAATTTCCTCGAAAAAGAAGATTCCAATACTGGGCTAGTGATTCTGGGATGTTATGTCCATATTATAGATTATATCCTCCGAGTGGGGGTTGTCCTCTAGGTGAGGATGATGCCCCAATTTTGGTTTGACCTCCAAATTGAGTTTTCCCCCCTAGGTTATATTGGCCCCCAATAGGAATTTGATAACCATAAGTGAATAATGGAGTAGAAACTCCAAAGGTGGTAGAGCCACTGGGTCCGAATCCTCCTATAAAAGGTGGATAAGACCCTCCGAAGAGGAACTGGGATGGTATCGAAATGGAACCGGAAACAACATTATACCTAGGAGGAGTAAAGAATCCAGAAGCTCCAGATGGAACTGGGGTAGGGATGGGGATAGAAGCATTCAAGGTATTATACCCAAGAGGGAGTGACGAGATTTTTCTAGACGAACGCAGTGTACCAATAGGAGGTTGGCTAGCCACCATGTTCCCTGTGGGGATAATTGTAGTGTTTGGAACCATTGTGGAATGGGCCTGTTGGAGAGGGATAGTTGAGCTAGGACCATCCTCTGAACCAACAAATAAATAACAAGTCGTACTGTTAAAGTGATCTAAAGGTATCGTAAATGTGATAGATGTCTTGGGTGGTTCAGATACGATAGGTATCTCAGCTTCTGCCTCTGAGCCGGGAGGGTTCCGTCTAGAAGTTGGAGTTCGAGATATGTCAGTGGTCCAAAAAGGATCCTCATTCTCAAGACCAACAAGGATTCCATTTGGTATTCCAGAAGTGTCAACAACAAGTTCTCCGGATGAGTTTAGTCGGAGAATAAGTCTCTCGTATCTAGGAGGCACGCAGAAAGCGTCAAAAGAATCAGAAACAATTTGGAAACTTTCTAAAGAGTCAGTCCTCTCCGATTGTGAAGGTATGTGGTCCTGGATCTCACTCTGTTGAGGAGAGTCCTCCGGTGGGTTAGGAGGAAAGGTTGAGAAACTTTCGGATCTTCCGGAGGTAGTCCTTGCATCCTACGCAAACGACATGGAGGGTCGATGTTGGCTGAACCGAAAATTCTACGAAAAAAATCTATGGCCAACTATGTAAAAAAACATCACCCACTAGTAGAATCTAGGAATCAAAACCAAGAAGACAAAACCTTCTTATTGCAAAGTCACTAGTTGGTGATGAAATCCAACGTCACAAAATCAAGACAAGTAGGGGTTGGGCTAGGGTGGAAAAATTACATTGATGACCTGCTTAATGGACTTACACCCTGGTGCAAGCTCCCACACATAATCGTGTGTATACCCTCCAAGGAGCCCGAGTGAGTCTAGCCAACGTCGATTCCAGGTACTATGAAGACTTGCCCCTTCAGAGTCACCTCGTGTAAGACCCTAAGAAGATAGGCAACTAAGGTTACCAAAAACAACAATAATGCCTGGGGGAATAGTCGACAGTCCGATCCACACACAAGGGAAGGGTATCTAGCTCGAAATCAACTTGAGAGGCTTCCACTCATCATTTTGGGTATACCTTCAATCGACCCCCATAATATGCGCAATCTCTACACTGAGATTAACAAAGCAAGGTGAGTAACTCTGCCAATCTCAATGTGACCTCAGGTTTGACCCTTGTGTGAGAAGGGCTTCCCAGGACAATACGTTGCAAATGGAATTTGACACTCCCTATCACAATACGATATTGTGTGTTTTGAGCTTTGGAGAGTGTATCTCAATGCCTATTCCAAAGCCCTAGCCTAACTAATGTTGGTGTAAAAGAGCCCTAGAAAAATTGCTAGTTAAATTTTAGATTTTCGCAATATTATTAAAGGTTGTTGTTATTCAAGAGGGAGATGAGAATGAACTTGATGTTGTGTAAGACCTTGACCCAAAAATATGCAAATAGAAAATGAATTATGAAAATTTTGTTCGATGAATTCTATCTACAACAGGGAGAAGGTGTTTCCGGAATGATGTAAACTACGAAATACACTTCCTTTTCTTCAAACGAACACAATTTCAAACAACCAATAAACAATGAAGTTCCTTAAAGTTCTCTTCGTTTAAATGCAACAAATTTTCTTATGTATGATTATTAAAAAAAACCAGATGATCTCAAACCTTTCCTTTCTAATACCAAACCAAGGGCATAACAGAAAAAGGACAAATAATCCAAGAAAAATGTATACCTTCAACAAGCACCCAAATCAAAACTTTCAATGAAGATAAAAGTAAAAAAAAATGAGAAAGTATTTCCCCGAATGCAAATGAAGAAATAACCTCTAAATCATCAAGCAATCCAAAATACATAATCAATCCAAAACTTCAAATCCAATCGAAGATTTTTAATCGAACAAACACTTAGATACAAGCTCAGAGATTATATCCTTTTTGTTAAAAATAAAAAAATGAAAACTAGAAAATGACTAAGAGAGGTGTTCGATTTTCGAAAACCAATCAACAACGTGTTAAGCATGAGAAAACAATCAAACACTGGTTAAGAAAGTTACCCCCAGCTGACTAAAGAAAAAACTGGGCATCAACAGAGGCCAAAACCCCACTCAAAAAATTTCACAGACGTTGTCGCGGGCTAGTAGCACATTACAGTGTGGAAATTTAGAGTTTCCACAGGCCAGAAACAGACAGGGTGCGGAAAGTATGTACTGGAGTAAACAACTAGGGTGTGGAAATTGAAGGTTTCCATAGGCTAGGTATAGTGTGTAGTGTGGACATGTCTAAAAATCAAGGAATTTTGAGAAAAAAGGTAAAAAGACTCTGTGAAACCAAATCTGCAATGACACAAGCCAACCGAAATGAAAGCAACTACGATAGATTCAATGAAAACTTAAACATGTGATCAAGGATTCATGTAATAAAATGAGAATGATTTTATGGGAAAGAAACATGCCACTGTATTATATTGAATAAAAGTGGAAGATGCAACTGAAATGCCTTGATGTCGCAAGTTCCCTTTTAGTGGTCCTTTGTTCCAACACACACATATATTTGTTCCGGAGTTTACATGAAGGTGATCTTCAAAATCTTGAGAGATGAATGTAAACCTCAAACATCAACCGAAATAATATTCTTCACACAATCTCCAGCCTATTCTTCTAGCAATCCTTTGCTCAAGTTTGCTCAACTATGGTTAACCTTTTCCATGAGAATCCCATTATTATATAGCAGAAGATAAAGTGGTTAAAGAGATGAGGATGATCCCACCATATCAGAGAAGTCAGTAGGATTTTAACCACATAGACGCCACCTCACATTCCAGAAGATTTCCCTTCCAGAAACTTCTTGAACCTCTTTCCTCTTTTGTCTTTCAAACGTCTACGCACCCTACTTATATAGCAGCCTGTGGAAATCCCGTGGGCCAACTATAGAGCAGCCTGCGGAAATCAATGATTTCCACACTGTACTATATGGGTAGCCTGCAACGTCCTTTCAAAAAATAGGTTTGCAAAGGAGGACAATAGTCACTCTTCCTAGGCAAAAGATGATTATCAGGGCCTGAGTACATGCTTGTAAAGCCATCATCAAGGTGACCAAAATAATGTGTAACAAGCACTCCAAATGGTGAGAAGAAGATGCACTTCTTCAGATTCAAGGCAATTTGACACTGCCTGCATTTATCCAACATTAGCCTTATACATTCAATATGATTTTTCAATAAGCTAAAAACAATGCAATCATCAAAATATGCTTCTAGAAATTTATGCAAAAACTCCTTGAATGCTTCGACCACCATGCTGGAAAAGATGGCTAGGGAATTCTTCAATCCAAATGACATCACTGTATACTAGTAGGATCCCCATTCTGTTGCAAATGTGGTCTTGTGGCGATCTTCCTTGGCAATCTGGATCTGATGGTATCCTGAAAATCCATTTGTAAAAGAATATAATTCTTGGCCTCCCACATTATCTAACACTTCATCAGTGAATGGCGTAGGGAAGGGGTCATGCAAACATGCATCATTCAGCTTCCTGAGATCTACATAGATCCCGATCTCTCATGTCTTCTTGTCATGTACCACCATAGGGCTAATCCACTCTGAGTCTTCCACAAGTTCTATAATCTCTGCTTTCAGCATTCTATCGAGCTCAATCTTCACTTTCTCCTTATATTTAGGGTTCAGTCTGTAGGGTCTCTGTTTGGCTAGTCTTGCATCTAGTTTCAAAGGGATCCTCATCTCTCCCATAGGCCCTTTAATTCCCATCATATCAGTGAACTTGGTTGGAAACAAGTCCTGATATTCATGCAGTAATTTTGTAATCTTGTCAATAGTGGCAACATCCCAATAATCTCCAACATTTGCAAGATTTAGTGTCTGTTCTGTTCTAATATTGACCTTCTTAATCTTGATTGGTTGTCCAATGAATGGTAACTAAACTCTTGGTCCTTCCACATCTCTTCAGCCTTCTGTTTTGGCAATGTTCACCTTTCTTGGATCATCGTCTTCATCAACATTGATTTTGTAACAGCCTTGTAGTTTTTGGAGAGGCGCAGTCCATTCGTCCTCTTATTTCTCCAAAGGGAGGTTAGATGCCTCCTCGAATACTTTCTGTCTTACAATCTGCAATGCTTGATCTACTGAAGGATATTGACTTTCAAATAAGAAGGTGGTTACAAAATTTTGATTCATACCTTCCCAATCTGTAGTGATGAGGTGTAGCTCTGCTTGAAGGTACTAGTTGATAGGTGTCGTGTCTAGTGTGTTAATGAATTTGTGCACCCACTTCTCTTGAGGAATGTTTCTCCAAGCTTCCTCACAACTTCGCACATGGTCCTTTCGACAACTTCAACCTGTGTATCAAACTTCACAGCCTTCTACTTGTGCTGAGAACCACGTTGTCATCAAGGTACGACATTGTACCTAGTCTACAATGTTGGTTTTGTGTGTCCCCCACCATCTTGTTGGGGTTTCTTTCAGGGCCTCATCCATTGCCAACAATATTTGTTGCATTGGTACAATTTCTTCAAAGTTCGACAAGAAGGTTTCGAAAGGATTCAGACCATTGAAGGTGGGTAAGTTACTTACTATTGTGTCTATCCAACAAAATTCTCTAGTTCATCTAACACATATTCTTGTAGATACTTCATACATTTTATTCTGTCAATTCTCTAGTGCTTCTTCTGAGTCTGATGAACATGCACTGTCACTTCACTAGCTTAGGTTTCCATCAGCCATAGGATTAATGTAATTCTGTTATCAGGATGTTAGTTTGTATATGTTTTCCAATTCATATGCACGGTCTTCCTCTCTGACGGGCTCTATATATCATTGACCTTCATCTGGATCTAAAGGCGCAATGACCCTAAGGCCACCTCTTTCAAACGCCATTCATCTTTTTTTAAAATCAACCACAGTGGAATTATTGAAAGCCCAGTCAATTCCTAACAGCACAAGGTAAGGACAACTATCATCAACTATCTCAATTACCTAAAAATCTGCAAACATTCTTACTTCGTCGATGTCCATAGGGACATGCTCCAATCGTCCAAAGGGGTTGACAGCTTGTTGATTAGCCATCATGAGCCTAATAGGGGAATAGATCAACTTAGGTTTTCCCATTAGTGCCCAGGTTTGCTTCATCATGACATTGACCTCCGACCCTAAGTCGAGGACCACATAGTCTATATCATACTCACCTATTTGAGCATTCAAATGTAACTCCTTATTTGTCCTTCTCTTTTTAGTGATTTGGTGTACTACCCTATTTAGTAAGGGGTCTATCTTTCCTAGCTCATATTGTATGATTACTTTGTAGTTCTTGTACAATGCTCTCATCCTAAATCAACTTAATACAAGTATATAGAAATTCTATGAGCTTGCTTACCTCTTTTCCTTCTTTAGGCGAAGCAGATTGATCAAATGCCTGAGGCATTCCATATTCTCTCACTTCTAGTCATTTCTTTGATGAAGATCCTTGATCTCCTTTGAACTCCTTTCTTGCCTCCTCAAATACTTGTCTTTCTTTCTTTGCATCAAAAGTTTGGGTCTTCTCTATAGATTTCCTGACTACTGAGTCTTCTGTAGTCTTTCCTTGGGTCAGGCTGTCTTCTCCTGTAGCAGTGCCTCCTGTGGTTATAACAAAAACTCTAGGGTCTTCTCCGCGAGGTTCATCATATATCAGTTGCACTTGCAGGTTTTGCTGAGGTCCTCGTCTTTCCTGAAGCTTAGCCAACAATGTTGGACATTCCTCGATAATATGTTCGAAGGAGTTGCAATAGCTACAAGTGGTACAAGGGTTCTAACAGTCCCTTGCTAGGTGTCTTGGTTGTGCGCAGTTATAATAGATTCTCTTTCCTCGGCCTCAACCCATACCTCATCCTCGTCCTCGTCCTATGAATCCACCGTGAGGATTGAAGTTTCCTCTCCCAGGGGAGTTATACTGCGTAGTGTTTCCTTCTTGCTGTACTTCACCTTGAATTTTGTATATGTCTCTTGACCTTTCATGCATGAGATCGTAAGCCCTACAATCCCTGTCATCATGTCCCACGGACTTACAAAATGTGCAATATAAATTTGTGGGTGTCTGAACATATCTTTGCATGTAATAGCACTCACCAGAGCGATGTCTATTTCGACATACCTCCCACCAGGGTAAGGTGACTTGCTTCAAAGGGCTCGGAGCTCTAGAGGCCAAGTATTCATGAAATGGGGGGCAGTGCTCCTTGTCATGGCCTTCTGATTTGCATCTGACACACCAGATGTCTTCTCTTTTATCTTTTCCCTTGTCTTTCTTCATATCTTCGACCTGCAGAGACAAACTAGTTAGCTGACTGAAGATCTGAGTCATACCTGACCTGGATTCTCCCATAGGGGTTGATTCTAACTTCATGGAGATCTCCAGTGCCTCAGCCTGCGAAACAATCTTCTGTTGCATCAGAGGGACTCTGATGTGTGGTAAAAGGGCATCAATGAACCATTCTTTGTTCTGCTCATCTGGGATCTGAAAAGTCAATCGGCCTGTTAAGGTCTTAAATCTTTGATCGAATTCCCAAACAGGTTCGACTACCTTCTGCTTGATCTCTTTCAGCTCTATAATACATTGTGATTCCGATTTGGGTTTCTCGAATTCTGCAATCAACACATTCTTGATCTGATTTAGTGGCTCAGGCTATGCAAGTCCTTGGACAAGCTTCATGTACCAACTTAGTTCATGATCCCTTGGGGTAGTACTAAAATGGGTTATTTTAACAACTTCATCGATGACATTCTTAATATTCCATACGGCTTCACATAGGAACCAGTTTTGATCAGGGTCTTTAGACCCATCTCCTCTAAAGATAGGGAGCCTCATCTCATCTGCCATAGATCTTCCTAGGTTTCCTATCTGAGTATATGCTGAACTGCTAGTAATAGTACTCTAAGGACTCTGGTGACTCTGACTATTCTGATTGCTTGTTGCTGCTGAGACAATAGGGGGATTAATAGTACTTACTTCAGTAGTCTGTGCAGTTCCTGAAGTTTCTTGCTCATCCCGGCGAGGTTCTTCAACTTTCTCTTCCTCTGCCCTAGTGGGTTTTGAATTCTCTTCTTCAGTTAGGTCTGCCTCTTCTCTACTGTAGAAACCCTCGTCCCCATAGTTCTACTTGAATAAGTTCGCAAGATGAACTTCTTTGAATGCTCTCCCACTGCGCATATGTCCATCTTTTGTGTCATTGTCACTGTTCGAATTTCTGAACATTAGCTTTTCCATATTTGACCAATCTATTGTATCTTCAAGATGTTCTTCTCATGCAATATCATCTTGATCCTCAACTTCAGAAAATGTAAAAATTTTCCTCTAGGTCCCTTGAAGAAATATCTCTTGGTTTGGCTATATGACTCTACTCTGTCAACAACAAACTCGGTGATGTACCCTCCAATGGTGCTATCAAACCAATGATCTACTGCTCGTGATACAGTGTTATCAAATCTCTTGACCTTCTTGATTAGTGCCGACATCCAAACTACAGAAGGTCTAGATCTGATCTCAAACTGGGTATCTGCTAACCTAGCTAACCACTCATATAGCTCCTGATGGATTCCTCCAAAGAATATCTCTTGTATATCAGTAAAAATATACCTTCCTAACCAATCCTCTGTACTAAGATTAGGGTTCTTTTTTTGGGCTTCAACAAAGTCTTTTTTTTGATCCTCTATCCACTTATGAATCTCTATCGTTGATGGGAACCACCTTGACATTCCCTCACGAAGATTCCTGTCCCGACAATGGAACCATTTGTTAGCACAGGGGTAGACCCAGGGTTCAGCTCCAAGAGCGCACCAACAAGCCCTAGCTACTGGCCCTTTCGACAACACCTGCAAGGCAGATGCAGTCTCACCCGAAGTAGCTATGTGGGGGTTGTAGGATAGAAATGTCTACAGCCAGAAGGAATGTAAAGTGGGTTCAAAGTGATTGGCACAAAACAATCTGTATTCTTTATCTTCCTAGGATCTACTATGCAAGATATATCTATCATATCTAACACAGTAATGCAATACCAATATACCAATAATAAGGAACAAAGCACCAATCACACATACAACACAAGATATATGTGGTTCACCCTCTCTCTAGGGATACATCCACAAAACTGTGCTTTACAATGTATTAAGATGAAGCATACAGTTTTTGTTTGCACTCTTTAGCGAGCAAATCTTCTCTCTTCTCTTCGCTATCTCTTCCATCCCTGCGCACCCAGCTGCAGGGTTGATCTTCGCACCTAGCTGAAGATCTTACAATACAGAAGACTCTCCTACTCAGCACTTCTCTCTCACTCAATATTACTCACTCGATCACACAATGCAAAAGACAACAACAATGATCCTAACATCAATAACAACCCAACCCAAGTCCTCTTGACCTTTATTTATACATTACAATATCTCACCGACATCCTTAGGCTAAAACCTAAGTGTCAAAACCCTAGATACCAAAACCCTAAGTGTCTAAAACTCTAGGTCAACTTGACCCGTGTTTTCAAGGCTTCACCAGCCTGCCTTTCCTTCCTTCTTGCTCGGTGCTCCAAAGCATCCAATGGTAGCTTCTTCCTCTTACTAAGCTGTCCACGATCCTTCTTTCTTGTTGATCTATCATCCTTGATCTCCTCGTCCAACAACTTTCTTTCTCGGACTTCGCTCCGTCTTTTCTTCTTTTTTTCTCACTTTGACCCAGTAACAGTCACTGTGTCTTCCACAAAGTTTGCATTTTGCCTTTTCTTCCTTTTTCTTCACTTACTTTCATAACCAAGGGCCAAAAACAACCAAGCTCATAACCTATAATGATCTCTCTAAAAGAAATGGCCCTTGATCCCTGCAATTCCAACTTGGAGCACAATCCAAACTCTCCTCGAATACTTGAAAATCAAAATGATCCTCCCTCTCAATATGTGTGGCACACATGCCCTCCTATGTCACTATTGCCAAAGATAATGGAGTCCCTACTATAGGAGGTGAAGAGTGTGCCACGCTCAACTGATAATGTAGCTCCTGAACCTCTCGGTTTTTATCCTCTGCAAAATTGAGAGCAAGGTCCTTGTCCATAAACAATTGTAAGTATTTTGAATTCAGTTGTTCTAGTGCCTCCATGATGATGCACAACTAGGCACTAGTGACTCCACCTACTATCTCAGTGTGTCACTCCTCCATCTGTGCTCTCCACACAAGCTCCTCAATGAACCTATGGGCTCCATCGGTTCTAGTCAACACCTGTGTAACTTGATCCTCAGTCACCAACAAGCGATCCTAGAAATCGTACAATGTTAAAGGCCTCTGCCCTACCACGTCCAATTGGCCTGAGCTGTCATCTGTAAGAGTGCTCCCATCATCCTCATAGTATAAATCATAAGCAATGACTAGAGATGACTCCTCCTTGTACATAGGTGCTAGCTTGACTCCATCCGCACTGGAAATCCCAACACATGTAATATCCTGACCATCACTAGGGCTAGAATCCCGGGCTCCACCGGCCAATGCCAATGTTCCACTGGATGTTGTTGTGTCATCCTCCTTGTAGTCATCATCGATGGGACCAAATGTTACCCCCTCCTCCTAGGTACTAGTGACAATCTCCATCAACACACTAGAATCAAAGATCTCATCAATGTCTACCGCTTGGTCATCTTCCATGTACACATCCCTATCATGGTTGGCCACATGCTCCAAATAGTCAACCTAAGGCTTTCCCAAGTTCCCATCCTGATGTGATGTTTCTTCTTCATCAATGGTTTTGGATCCTTTTACCACCTCCCTGATCCACTCTGGATGTTCTAACAAGGTTGTTAAATTTTTATGATACTCTGGCATGAGTTGCCAAAGTTCTTCCCTAAGTTCTTCATAGGTTTTCATCTTTCTCAAACCCAATTAACTCTGATGTGAAATCTGATTAATTTTGTTGAGTATTTTCGTCAAACACTTTGACGAATTGACCAAATGCCTTCCCATCAATGACTTCTTTACCATCCCAACTGGAAATTTGTATTTGTTACAGTCATGATATGAAGATGATTAGGTTGCTGCAAATTGCTTAGATAACGTTATGATTGTAGCCTCGGATTTGATTGTTTGCACTCCTTTCTTCACAGGAAACTCACATCTACCCACAAATTATAACTATGTTTTGTTGTGTTTAACCTCTACAAGAAGATATGGCCCTTTTTCCAAGGCGTCTTGCTCACACACCACTGTTGTAGCTGA